>JACXGK010002604.1:25956-52956 GCA_016801125.1 Novumbra hubbsi | reverse complement strand
TAGGCGTTCGAAACGAATAGGTTTTATTACCTATGTACCTCGGTAGACCGTAACTCTACCGGTAGTAAATACTAGAGAAGTGGCGCTTTAGGGAATGCAGCCACAGAGCACCTCGGTGCTCTCACACGCAACAGGCAGACAATAACGAACGCAGAGACAAGACACATGAGGGATTAAATAAGCAGGCAATGAGCCGCAGTTGTTGGGAATCAGGGAGGGATGCGTTCACAGGACATGGGTAACAAGACAAACACGGACGGTGGTGCCTAGAAGGCCGGCGACGTCGAACGCCGGGGTGCCACGCGCACAGGGGAGTGGCCTCCACTAGGCGGTGACGTGACAGAGATGAACGTTTGAAATTTTGATGATTTAAAAAGGGTAGTATTGCTACATTACAGAGTGGATTAGGTAAACAGAAAGCAATAGCTTTTTTGTTTGAATTGCATCTTTCGAAATTAAATAAAGAAATACAAAAACAAATCACCAAATGTTATGATTGTAGCATTTATGCTTTATACAAACTGAACATGCGGCAGTCGGAAATATTTCAAATTAATGTTTAAAATACATAAGAACTACAATTAAGTCAATTGTAATATGCTTCACTTATAGAATATGTTAAAACAATTGTTTTGTATTGGGGATATAAGTCACTATTAACCATTTATGTAGATGGCGCCTCTCACTCACACCTTGTGATAAAAATAGCCCACAATCATGACCAACATCCTGTTATGAAATGCATGATGGTTTTTTTCTCCCAAAACAAGCATTTAGCAATGACAACTTGGTGTTATCTAGAAACTACACAGCAATTATCTGTAATCTTAGAGACTACACAGCAATTATCTGTCCTGACATGTCACTATGCTTATACTGTAAAGTGGACAGCGCTGTTTTCAAGTTATTGAGCATAATGTTCTTAATAACAATGGGTTTATGCATGTTCTTACTTGTATCATAACCTATCATAACATAATCCTACTCTACAGAATCCCTCTAGTGTAGTACATGTTTATTAAGGGTCTGAGCCTTAACACAAAAACACAAAACAAAATTACTATGATTTAATACACCCAACCTTGATTGTAATCACTAACCTATTTTTTCAAACTTAAAGAAGTGAATACAAAAACAAACACAAAGACATGAAGAAATGAAATTCATGTGAAAGAGATGCTAATACTAATCCTTACTACCTAAATGTAGAAATAGTTTCCTGAAAAGCCTAGAGATTGAGACAAAACTGAGGGAGGTTCCTCTGACAGCTGAGGGACTTCCCTAACACGGAACACCTTAGAGGATATCCAATGCGCTTACACTTTATCTCCAAGTTTCTTTGGAAAGGTCAATAAGGTTATGAGAGAGAAACAGGGAAAACCAGACATTAAAAACAGACATTACACAGTCCATGTAATAGGACTCAGCATCAATGAATCATTTACCTAATGTGTTACAAGCACTAAAGAAGAAGACCCTGATGAAGATGCCCCTCTCACTTCTTCTTGGAAATTTCCTCCTCTATCTGTTCCACCTCACTGGACTCGTCCACCACCTTGCCGTTGATCATGGTCTGTGTCACGACCTTCACAATCTTCCTGGTCCGCACATCTGGCTCTTCTGATGAACAAGTGGAAGACAGCCTGGGGTTTGCAACATGGCCTATGGATTTTCTCTGTATAACAAACAGTGTGTATCACTTCTAACAGACTAATGTGGTTCTTATGAAGTCCTCATGTAGGCACTCTACATATAAAAGGTTACCGGCCTTATCTGAGTTAAGCCGATGTGATAACATTTCGGCATGAACGATATTTGTAACTCCTGTAGTTGCTAGGGACGACTCTGTTTTGGGTGTTTTCTTTGTTTGCTAGTTTATGAAACTATCATTAGTCTGAAGCCACTGCCCTTGGTTTGATGAAAATGAACAGAATGAGCAGTTGAACATTTGATTCTGACATAATGAGACACAGCTGACCTGACTTTGAACCTATAGTGTAAATATCCATTGGCTAGTTTGCCATGTCAGACAGCATTTCTCCTTTATATGAGTCACATATTAGCGACTGCACACACAATCTGGGTCGGGTCTTACAAAGCAAAACTATCCATTTATAATTCCTGAATTATAAATGGTTAAAAGTGTCTGCCATACAAAATACTGTGCGTATTCATGAATCTTATCATCACACGTTATGAATGGAATTCCCTGATGTCACACTGATAAAACCACTGACTAATTCCAGGGAAATGGCCACAGCCACAATAAACAGATCAAGGACCCCCTGTGTGCTGAGTGAATTGTTTGGATGTTTGCCTGTGTCTACAAGGATGTGAGAGTTAGTCAAAGTGAAATAAGCAAACTTGATAAACTAATATTGTACTCACTTATTGGTGGGGGCACTTCTTTAACCATCCTGCATGAAAAACAGAAAAGGATTATTAGGGTAAAGCTGTGCACAAATGTTTAGACAGAAACATGAAGACAAGGCTGGAGATCACTCTGTCATGCTGATTGAGTTAGAATAACAGACTGGAAGCTTTAATTGGAGGGTGGGGCTTGAAATCGTTGTTCTTCCTCTGTTAACCATGGTTACCTACAAGTAAACATGTGCCGTCATCATTGCTTTGCAAAAAAAGGGCTTCACAGGCAAGGATATTGCTGCTAGGAAGATTGTACCTAAATCTTTAAGGAGAGAGGTTCAATTGTTGTGAAGAAGGCCTTAGGGTGCCCAAGAAAGTCCTGCAAGCAAACGTCTCCTAAAGTTGATTCAAATGCAGAAACGGGGCACCACCAGTGTATGGCTTGCTCAGGAATGGCAGCAGGCAGGTGTGAGTGCATCTGTACGCACAGTGAGGCAAAGAATTTTGGAGGACGGCCTGGTGTCAAGAAGGGCAGCAAAGAAGCCCCATCTCTCCCAGAAAAACATCAGAGACATACTGATATTCTGCAAAAGGTACAGTGATTGGACTGCTGAGGACTGGGGTGAAGTCATTTTCTCTGATCTTAATCCCATTAAGAACTTGTGGTCAATCCTCAAGAGGCAGGTGGACAAACCAAAACCCATCAATTCTGACAAACTCCAGGCATTGATTATACAAGTTTTGACAATTGGCTGCCATTAGTCAGGATGTGGCCCAGAAGTTAATTGACAGCATGCCATGGTGAATTGCTGAGGTCTTGAAGAACAAGGGTCAATACTGTCATTCTCAAAACTTTTGGCCACAGCTGTAGTGATCAAATAAAATATTATCTAATAAGAATGATCTATTAGACTCAGATGCTGTTGTGCAATGAGAGGAAAACTTTCCTGGATAAAAAAAGTAAAAAAATGCCAAAGAATGCTGTTTACATTTTACTATGGCATAACAATTACAACATCCAACAAGACCTCACATGTTCAGGTATGTAGTGGGATATAGTAGTTGGGCTGTGATGAAGGATAGACTAAGAAGATGTGTCCGGCCACAGTCAAGCCACAATAAAAAATCTGTAAAGATAGTTAATTTTCAGTGACTCAAAGTGCAGGACACTGTGATTGAAATGTTCTTTAATTTACTGTAAAAGCCTGACTAGACAGAAAAGTACCTGCAAGTATTAGTTCACCAAACCCTGCCTCCGTAAACTAAGATTTAGGTAATTAAGCGTTGTAGAATTTGAACATAACCTTCACCAATTGCATATTGGAAGTCTCTAGAGCAGGGGTGCCCAAACTTTTTCCTATGAATGGCCAAAATTCAAACCTGACTGAGGGCCATGGGCTGAAAGTAAAGTTGCATTATACCAAACTGTATAATATTATATGGCGGGCCAAATCAAAGGTCTCCACGGACCAAGTCTTGGCCCACAGGGCCTAGTTTGGGCACCCCTGCTTTAGAGAAACGCCCCAAAAGGATCTGTAACTGGCATGTGGGCATAGCTACCCCACAAGCCAGATGTATTGAAGGTTCTATGACAACAGCATGAAATGGAATACATAGTTAATATATAGTAATAAATGTTCCTCCCACACAAATGTTGTCTTCCTCAGCTAGGTTGAGTGGCTTAAAACCCTGTTCCACACAGAAAACCCCTCCTCAGAGTGACTCACATCTCCTCTCCCTCCAGCAGTCTCCTGTAGGTGGCAATCTCCATCTCCAAGTTCTGCTTGATGCGGAGCAGCTGATCGTAGTCTGTCTTGTTGCGCTGCGATACAAAATATTAAATGAAATACACAACAGTAAAATCAGTGGTCCTTAAGGGACAACGTTGGCTCAGCTTTGAAGCCAATTTCCAGCAAACACCTTCTTGCCCTGAATAGTGCTATGTTCATATGACACCTGAGTGAGCTTGACTAACAAAACCAATATAGGTAATAGCTAAAACGTGTAGATTACCGTACCTAGCAATCTAAAATGTTTAGCTGACATGGACTAAATCACTGACTGTCAGCAACTGACAAAAGGTGGAAAACGGCTAAAGAACTAGCAACGTTTGGAACGCACCAAGGGTGTAACTTGAGTGACTTGAGGCACTGATGCAGTAAGCTGAGACTCACATACATACAACACCATACCGCCTAATTAGTCCTTGTGTTACAGTAAACAACGGACAATTACAAGGGTCCACCTCCGTACCTGCATGTCGAGACGCAGCTGAGACAGGTCCTCCTCGAGCTGAGAGAGGGTGGTCTGCAGGTTGTCCATCTCTGTACTGTATTTCTGACCTGTCTGTCCCAGATGACCGTCCAGCGCAGCCACCTGAGGCGGAAAGGGCCATCCTGATTAAACTATGGTAACCCTTACTATGCACTGCACATTGCACTTTTTCACTTATTCAGTTCATGTTTGCACATTTAATATTTATTTAGTCATGGTCATGAAAATTTTTTGTACCTCATTCTACTTACTGTGGTTTTCTGTCATGCACCAAAGAATATTCCTTGTATGTGTAAACGTACTTGGTAATAAAGCTGATTCTGATTCGGAGCCTATTCTGACCTACAGCACTATTTTTCAGGGACCAGGACATAACATTAAGCAACACTAATCCTTCTCTGAGCACAACAACAGGAAAGGTGAGTGATATTTACAGTCAACATTGATAATATGAGTGGAAACCTGATATCTTGGTGACGCAGTGTCATTGGGGGTTACTGTGTTTATAAAGTCCCTAGGAAAAACAAAACCGTAGATGAGAAGTTCTGTCTTGCTATGTCACCTGCTCAAGCCGAAGCCCAAACTGCACATTGGGGAAACACCAATTTTTAAGGGAATTTTAAGTTCCTCAGACCCCCGAGACAAAATGCCCAACCTGTATGCACCAGTTTTTGAGCTCTATCATATGGACACATTTTATCAATAATACCCCAGTGCAACACCAACCAAGGTGAAAGGTTCCTACCTATTTGTGCCAGCTTTCTAGCTCTTTCTTAAGGTGATTCTGTCTTATAAGAACCTCAGTGCAACAAGGCCACAGGAGAAACTGTAGTTCAGCCAAGAAACCCAAGTGGGCTTTGGCTCTGCGATGCATCAGCTGACGTTGGCATTACAGTGGTAATGCCAACAATTGACTATTACAGTGGTCTATTTAGGTTGGTATGGGTAGTCATTCTGTCTGCTACTCTGCTAGTCATGTTAGCATGTGGTTGCTCAAAGCATCCACCCACCACCCCTGCCTCCACCCACCACCCGAGCCTCCACCCACCACCCCTGCCTCCACCCACCACCCCAGCCTCCACCCACTACCCCTGCCTCCACCCACCACCCCAGCCTCCACCTGATGCGGGGGATTGGTACTGTGTACGTTGCTAATTACAATCAGTATTACTACTACGATATTACAGTGTTGATGTTATTAGTAGTATTGTCTGCACCATCATGTGATGGTATTACTATTATGATATTACAGTGTTGATGTTATTAGTAGTATTGTCTGCACCATCATGTGATGGTATTACTATTATGATGTTACAGGGTTGATGTTATTAGTAGTATTGTCTGCACCATGGTGTGATGGTATATTAGTATTATGATATTACAATGTTGATAGTATTAGTAGTATTGTCTGCACCATCATGTGATGGTGGTGAGTTAATCCAAAGAAACAGAACGGCAAAACATTGTATGTGCATGGCTTCTCCAATGGTTAAACAAAGACGTGGCATTTCCTGTCTGAACTACCTGTTTGTGCCAGTCTTCCAGGTCTTTCTAGGTTTACGCCCTATTATAAGTTCCCCAGTGCAACACGGCCCCAGGTGAACAGTTTCTACCTGCTTGTGCAGACTGTCCAGCTCCACCTCCAGGGTCTGAAGGAAGCGCTGTCTCTCCACCAGCTCACCTTGAGCACCCCTCAGAGCCTCGTTAGATTCCTTCACTTCATTCTGCACGGTCTCCAGCTGTAACACACCACACACACCTTCCTGAACACACCCCCACGTTACTGATGGCAGTAACCCAGACACACACCTTCCTGAACGCACCCCCCGTTACTGATAGCAGTAACCCAGACACACACCTTCCTGAACGCACCCCCACGTTACTGATAGCAGTAACCCAGACACACACCTTCCTGAACGCACCCCCACGTTACTGAGCGCAGTAACCCAGACACGCACCTTCCTGAACGCACCCCCACGTTACTGAGCGCAGTAACCCAGACACACACCTTCCTGAATGTACCCCCACGTTACTGAGCGCAGTAACCCAGACACGCACCTTCCTGAACGCACCCCCACGTTACTGAGCGCAGTAACCCAGACACACACCTTCCTGAATGCACCCCCATGTTACTGTGAGCAGTAACCCAGACACACACTTTCCTGAACGCACCTACAGGCTATTTTCTTGATGCAGCTCTGTTTACTAAGAACGCTGCAGGCTATGTTATTAGTTGGTCAGGAGACCTGGCCTTTGAACTAAGACACGTCTGAATCATGACTTAAGATACATGCACAGTGTCAGTGGGAAATTTGCCTGAACATTTGCATCTCAAGTAAAGCAACCATAGGGAAATTGTATTTTAGTCACGCCTGTTTAGTGGCATGGTGATGGTTGTCCACTGACCTTCTTGAGATACCACTGCTCAGCTTGTTCTTTGTTCTTCTGAACAATGCTCTCGTACTGGGACCTGAGATCCGACATGACCGTGCCCAGGTCAGGTGCCCCACGGGCCGTTTCCACCTCCACATTCACGGTCTGGGAGGAAATATGGCCCTTCATAGACTCCACCTCCTGCAGAGAGACAGTCAAACAACCAATTGATTCATCAATTGTAAAGTTAACTTTTGATTTGAAATTTACAGTTAGGTCCATATATATTTGGACACAGGCACAATTTTAATAATTCTGGCTCTGTATGGCACCAGAATAAAACGTAAATTAAACAATCAAGATGTATTTGAAGTGCAGACTTTCAGCATTAATTCAATTCAAAAATATAAAAAGTTTAGGAATTGCAATTTGTTTTATACACAGTATCCCCATTTTCAGGGGCTGAAATGTAATTGGACAAATTAATATGATCATAAATAACATTTATTGAGAATCCTTTGCAGGCAGTCTGGAACCCATGAACGTTACCAAAGACTGTGTTTCCTCCTTTCTGATGCTTTGCCAGGCCTTAACTGTAGCTGTCTTCAGTTGTCGTTTGTCTTTCTGCATTTAGCTTTGCTTTCAGCAAGTGAAATGCATGCTTGATCGGGTTGAGATCAGGTGATTGACTCGGCCATTGCAGAATATTCCACTTATTTTCCTTCAAAAACTCCTGGGTTGCTTTTGCAGTGTGTTTTGGATAATTGTCCATCTGTAGCGTGACGCGCCGTCCAATCAGCTTTGCTGCATTTGGCTGAATCTGGGCAGACAGTGTATCCCTATACACTTCAGAATTCATCCAGCTGCTTTTGTCTTCTTTCACATCATCAATAAACACCAGTGATCCAGTGCCACAGGAAGCCATGCATGCCCATGCCATCACACTGCCTCCACCATGCATGCCCATGCCATCACACTGCCTCCACCATGCAAATTCTAATCAGGCCTTTCTATTCTTGAGGCTTATGAATGGTTTGCACCTTGTGGCGAACCCTCTGTATTTGCTCTTGTGAGGTCTTCTCTTGATTGTAGACTTCGACAACGACACGCCTACAATGGGTTTTTCTTTACCATGGAGAAGATACTGCAATCATCTACCACTGTTGTCTTCCGTGGATGTCCAGGCCTTTTTATTTTGCTGAGCTCACTCAATTTCTTTCTCATAATGTACCCAACTGTGGATTTGGCCAGATTCCAAAGCTAAAGTTTCTGCTATCTCTCTGATTGATTTGTTTTGTTTTTGAAGCCTAATAATGGCCTGTTTGACCTGCATAGAGCTCCTTTGAACGCATGATGTGAGTTCACAGCAATAGCTTCCAAATGCAAATACCACATTTAGAATCAACTCCAGACCTTTCATCTGCTTAATTGATTAATAAATAATGAAAGAATACCCCACAACTGTCCATGAAACAGCTTTTGAGTCAATTGTCCAAATATTTTTGGACCTTTGAAAAAGGTAGGATGGCTAATTTCAAGAGCTGTAATTCCTAAACCCTTCTTCCAATTTGGATATGAATACCCTTAAATTAAAGCTGAGCGTGTGCACTTTAAGTCTATATCCCTTATATAACTATAGGTTGAATAAGCTTTGGTAAATACCTGACCAAAAACAAAAATTGTGCCTGTGTCTAAATATATATGGACCAAACTGTATTTACTCAGTTTGCGTGCTAGTCCTTCAAGTGAATGTGTTTTCCAGTGAATTAGACCAGAGAGAAGGCGAGACCCTTCTTTATTATTAACATCCTTGACATGAATATTTTATGGGAAAGGTCATGTTCCTCTGTGTCACTGTGCCTTTTCACTACGCCATCTCTCATCTTGCCACATACATACTAACATATAGAACATATGGTACGACCGTCAAGGCAACATACACCCCGCCCTTGCTTTACAGACACACCCAGCGCTTCGGGAACTAATCATTAAGTTAAAACAAACAAACCAACGAAAAACAGACACGGTTGACACACAAACCTTGAACACATGCTGGAAGGCTATCTCACAATCACATTATTTTTAATCATATCCTATTTTTTAAACAGCCCTGCCTAACCGCAACAATGAATTTGGGAGAGTTGAAGTTGTGGCCTTCATCCTAGGCATCTGAGCAAAACCGTTCTGCATTTGAGTTTGAGCACCTTTGGGAGCCGATGCAATGCAGTTAGATTAGGAAATCCCTGCTAAGTGTGCATCTCCCGTAATCCAGTCAATGCTGTTCAATTTGAACCACCAGTGAGGCATAGCCACTCGTCTGCAAGCTACATTCTGCAGGCTCAAACCTGGACTGTGGTAGTCAGATTGGTGCTATGAAAGAGCGACTTAGACCTCTGCGCCACCAAGGAGGTCCACAATCACATGATTATATATCTCACTACAAACAAGTACTACAAAAGATTCTTCAAAACGCCATCCTATTTAGAGAAGAGCAGCCAGTGAACCAATGTTGACCTCAGTTTGGCCACTGTGAAGAATCTTGCAAAAAAAGTGAAGACCTGAGTTACTCTCAGGCTTCATGTGACTGTAGACAAAGGGACGTCCGGCATTAGGTTTCAGACTCAGATCGGGTTAAAGGCTTCCCAGGGGAGTCAAACATCCCAGGGGATGGAGAGTGATATCACCACGATGGCCGAGTGGAACAGAGGACCCTTCTATACTACTCCTTCCTTGTTTCACCTTTCAGGCCCATTATTCCATTCAGTGGTCTGCTTGATTATCCAGCTAATGGCCAGCCAGGACAGGGATGGTGACAGAAGACATCCTTGTCTTTCGCCACCACAAAGTGGTACAAAAGACTAGGGGAAACTCTGGGATCAAGTATTAACCAGGCAACAACTAGTGTCCTTTTTTTGTCTCACCTCCTCATGATTCTTTTTGAGGAAGTAAAGCTCTTCTTTCAAGCTGTCCAGGTCTCCCCTGAGGGTCACGATGATCTGCTCATGGTCCACCTTGGCCTTTCTCAGGGCCATGCAGTCCCTCTCCACGGACTGGGACATACACATCTCTGTCTCCCACCTAGGAGGGAGGAAAGAGAATCAGAATAACAAACACAATCCAAATCACCTTCGTTCCACACACACATTAACACATACTAATGTGGAATTGTGGAAACAGATATCCAACGCATGCAAGACGCGGGCCAGCCGGTCTTACTGACGCGAGACATCCTCATGCATACCGACTGGCCAACCGATAATCAGACTACCAGAATCTCATCGGTGGGCGAAGAGGCTGTTTCGGGGGGGATGCAGCTCCCACAGCATCTCTACATCCCACGAGCATAGTGAGCAATTGATGGGATTTGAGTGGTGATTATTGAATTTGTATGGATTAGCAGTATCTAGATGCAGGGAGTTTGGACCGCAGTATAGAGAAGCCATTGGAATAAAAAAGTCTGAAAATGCCTTGACGTGGTGAGCAGGCCTCATTAGTCTCTGTGGGACAGATGGCCAGTTACTGAGGGACACAGCAGCGGTAAGAAGTAAAGTGGTAAAGTGGGTCATTGAGCAGTTGGAATGGATTGGGGACAATTGAGAGGAAAATTGCCAGGGCATCTAAAATATCTCCTGCACTGAGCCTCGGAGTGGAATACCATCATATTATCTGCATTATTAACATTAGCAGTGCCAATCAACATGTAGCAACTCCACTGGCTCATAGTTATTACTCAAATGAAATGGTCAGAACAAGTAATACACGTTTGTCACCATTGCATTCATCTCAGCCTTTATTATGTGTTGTCCAAACCACCAAGCATTGCTACAGTACACAAACACACACAACTGTCTTAGCTTAAACATACACCTGCAAACCATCCTTGGAGCACTTACAACTCAAACTGAAATTATCTACACAAGCAAAAATCCCAAGACACTATGAGCAGAGACAAAACCACTCACTTGATTCGGAAGTCATCAGCTGCAAGTTTAGCATTGTCAATCTCCAGCATGAGACGAGCATTCTCCAGAGTCTTCTTCCTCACCTGAGAAAAAAGATCTGGAGATCTGTTTTCACTTCCTCTACCTAGGTAGCGATTCCACTGTCACCTAAGGTGCATTTCTGATTACATGCAGAAACACTAACTCCACATGAAGCGCATAGTGAAACCAAACCAATTGTCAAGTCTTCACATTTTGCTTGAATTCACATATTTTTTTTATGCGGAGCTACACAAACTACATTACAATATTTAAATGTTCTTCAAATAACAAATACATATTTAAGAAACCACTGGTCTTTACATGGTCAACGCTTCTTTGGCAGCCATTACCGCTTTTAATCATTCAGGAAAATATTCAAATATTATTCAGCTGAGCAAAGCGAACGGTACACTGTATAGCCATTGTTTTTTTCAAATCCATTGATGGATAGCAATGCTGAAATTCTGTCTACAGTTCTCTAAGCAGATATCAGTCAGATGGAGACTGGGCCATTCAACACTTCTAAAGCATTCTGGTGTGTCCTTGCAATTGTCCCTGAGAAAAACATAATTGTCCACCAAGGTTACAATAGCTTTTCATTGGATAAAGGCTTTTCTCAATCTTTTTACATGGGCTATGCTCCTTTCATATTTTATTTATTTTAATCATGACATACCCATCACTTCCTGCCAGTGACGACTAACCCATTAAATGATGCTGCCACCACAATCTTTCAAAACACAAAAGGATCCACCACATCACAAGTACGGTGGCAGTAGCATCATGTTAGCAGTCTATTAGTCATCAGAAAGGACTGGGGAGTTTGACAGGATCAAAAGGAATATGAAAGGATCACCCCACGTCAGTCTTCCAAAAAACCTGACACTAGGAGTGACATCATCTTTAGCCTACAGAAGGATGGCTTTGTGATTGTGGAAAATTATAAAGGTCATTTTCTACTAATGTTAACATTAACTACTTAGTCTGTTTATAATGTGTTCATCTGCATAGCAATTCCTACAGTGGGCCTCCCTTTAATTGTCAGCGGTGATTGAAGGTACAAACAGTACAGAGCGACCATGCGGAGAACCCACCTCCTGTGTCACCTGGTGTGCCTGGGCCATCATGGTTTCAAAGTCATGACCTTTAGGGATGCGCTCAATCATTATCTGCTTGATCCTTTGCTCCAGATCTGCATTGGACTTCTCCAGTGTGCGCACCTTGTAAGAAGAAGAAAGCAAAGGGAAAAGTACATGACAAAGAATGTTTATTGAACATAACTTTTTTGGAAACTTCTTGTTCCCGCACAACCGCACAAAATGTAATTTAAAACCACCTAAAATCAGGTATACGAACCAACAACCAGGCGTTACTAAACACTGACTTACCTTGTTCAGATAGTTGGCCAGGCGGTTGTTGAGGCTCTGCATGGCCTCCTTCTCATTGGTGTGGTTGCCCAGCTGCCCGTTGAGGTTCAGGGGGACCAGCTGGCCATTTGGGTCGTGGCTGACGGACGCAGAGCGGGCCAGGGGACTGGCGGCGGTGAAGGAGACCGAGGCTCTGGAGCGAGCGCGGCCACTCTCTCTCAGGGAGTGACTGGAGAAAGAAGGCTGACGGCCCACAGAGAAGCTCCGCATGGACATACTGGACGACATTGCGGCTCTGTGTGTGACCAAGATGGGCGCGACATTACCACACACAGGGTTAGGGTTCATTGGAATTAACCGCAGCAAGATGGGCGCGACATTACCACACACAGGGTTAGGGTTCATTGGAATTAACCGCAGCAAGATGGGCGCGACATTACCACACACAGGGTTAGGGTTCATTGGAATTAACCGTAGCAGCCTGGTATTGAGAATTCGTTTTTTGACCAGGATGTTTCCTTGACAAATAAAGGCCCTGATCTGTGATTTCGTTTTTTTTGTGAGTGGGAATTGTCTTGGATCTTTTGTTTGTGCTAATTAAACCTGGAACAAGCACTTTGCATGCTGTGTTTACATTTTTGTTCATTATAGAAAACACTCTATAGAAAATACAGACATGGCCTCCAGAAATATTTCTGGTTAGGTAGGTATGAACATCCTCATTACTGTATTTGAGGACAAACGTAGGCTGGATCCCTAGTGATAGCTTTGAATAAATGGTTTCATTTTACTACAAAAAAAAGGTTGGCTCGGATACAAAACATTAAAGAGCCCCGCAGAACACACCCCGTGGGGCATTTTGAGTATCCCACCAATTCTGTCTATTCAAAACAAGTGCATTCAAACAGAAAGTAAGCCACAGCATGATAAACGTATATGGTTGACTGCCTGTTATGACTACCTTTAATCAAGTACCAATTCATCCATTACATGTAAATGAACCACTTTCAGATAAGCTTCAAAAGAAAAATGGAGAGTTACATCTTTCATTAACATTGTATATTAATTAATATAATATATATGTGTTTGCCAAATAGCTCTTCAACATTTTGACCACTTCTTTTTTGCTATTTGTAATGAACTCATAGGAGACGTTTTAAAAGCACAACTAACGTGAGAAATGAATAACGTGGAGGCTCTTGTGCAAGCCTAGTGTTTATTCTTAGTCATTTGGCTGTTAAATCAGGATTAGCAGGTAGTTGAACCCACCCTCAGTTCTCAATGTTGTTTAATACTCTGTGAATTTCTACGACCATCAACAATGACAAAATGTAAATATTTTCGTGTTTTTTTCAGAAATGTAAATACATGTTAATTAATGTAAAGATTTAAGGCTAGGCTATAAAGGGACCAATATCAATGTTAATATTTAAATATTGCAATATAATATATTTGATCATTTCAATGACAATATCAAATTGTAAAATGAATGTGGAGAAATGTTCTGATCAAGGTCATTTGACCAAAAGCTCAAATATTAAGTTGAGCTTTGCGGAACAATTATTGATTTTTCAGTGTTGCCCTGTTGTTTGCAACATCTCTACTGCTCTGGGTTTGCAGTTGATCCTGCGCTCCTTAAATTGTATAACATATGAAATATAATCTTTGATAACTATTTGAGTACTTAAACATTTAATTTATAAAATGACATTAACTATGGTTATTTACACAAACCTGGATCTTAAAACAAGACAAAACAAGGTCAGAAAAACTTGACTAAATATAACCAATTCAATTAAAAAACATACCTGGATTCTGTTATATTAAGTGGGAGAAAGACCTTTCGATTGTTGAGTCTACTTGAGAATGATTCCTCAGCTGCCTTTATAGAGAAATCAGAAAGGGGGAGGGGCCACACCAAAAAAGGCAGGGCCAGAATACCTGCTGACCTGTATCCATGCAGCCACTCAGATCTCTTGTCCCCTGCGTGTAGGTAGTGGTAACCTGAACTTCATCCAGGAACGCAACATCAAATATTTAACATGAAAAGAAGAAGGAAAAACAATTGGGAACAACAGAAAGCTATATAAGGCAATATCAATTCCAAAAAGTTATATTAATGGCTATGTTGATTCTTTTAAATTCTATGCAAGGCTATGCGCATTCAATGGAGTAACACCCCTTAAATGGAGTTTAAGGACTGTGTAGCGAACAGACAGTGTATTGATTGGTCAGTTAACATTAATCACAGGGAAGCAGTCCCTGCCACCAAGGCATTCCTGCAGCTCTTGTCTAATGTACTGTAAACATAGAAGTAACTCAGCCAAACACCACACTCCCTCTTTGATCAGAACCTACTACCGGCTGCAGCCTAACCCACTTGTGAGGGAGATGAAAATGTAACACACAACAATGCTTGAGAGAGTGGCTCAAAGAAAGAGAAGAAGACAGTGCGTGTGATCAAAAATGCCCAAAAGGATTGTGGAGGAGGGACAATTTTTTTTAGATGTACATGCTGATGAGAGGCAACCCCACTGCATGATGCTGCTACTACTATATTACACTTGTATATAAGATGTGGGCATGTCAGTCTTAGATTTGACCCATTCAAAGCACTTTGAGTTTTGGCCAAATACCTCTATCTTTGTCACATCTCCACCAGCTCCTGAACCTACACCACCTCTCCAGTGCTTACCAACCACCGGTCTGCTTGTTAGTGCTGTTGAATGCAGACAAACCTCACGGACTAATCCCTCACAGCTGATTACCGTTACTTCGGTATCTAATATATTAGGCAATGTTTAAATTATTGGTTAGGGAATGTTCTTTGTGGTCAATTCCTTGCTACTATTAGTCACCATTATGATGATTTTAACGTAAAGCAGCCTTTTGTTTTCAGTTCCGTGCCCGAGCTATTGATATGTTTTCCTGGCGCACCGTTACTACTCTCTACTCTTCATCCTGATGATGAATCCAACTTTGCTTGCTGGGATATTGAGACACTTTGGACTACATAATCTCTCATTTATGTAGAATGGCCTTTGGTCTTTATCCAATTCACAACCTGAATGATTCTTCAAAAGTAATGGTTTACAAGCGGAAGGCAAAAGTCGAGTAAATGTGTCCTCATCAGGACAAATCTTTCATTGTGTAAACTGGGAGCTTCCACAGCAAAGTGGTTGAATACTTATGCAAGACACATACAAAATGTATCTCATGTAGACACATCTATTTCTTGAGTGATTGCAATGAAAAAATTTATATTTCAAAATTGGATATCAGAAAATTGTGGAGAAAACTGTCTAAAAAAGACTATAAGATTGGTTTGTATATAAATTACAAAACATTTATCCCATATGAAATCTCAAATAAGGATATTTGGATTATGATGGTTTTCCAGCTGGTCTGTCTTTCTTTTGTAAACCATGTATATCTTATCCCTTGCAGGCTTTCTGAGAGCCCCCCCTCCCCCTTGACCTGGTGACTTCCTGGCAGCCGCCACAACCACAACAATTCCCTCTGGCATGGATGGTATTTATTCAAACCTGTCACTGAGCATTATCCTGCAGTCGTGCCAATGGCAAGGTCACACTGTAAATGACAGTTCATGACTTACCGCGTTGAATTAAGGTCAAATAAAATGTCTCAGCGGCTGTCAGAGTCTTTACAACCTCTAGTACTGTCCTTACACCTTGAGCCTGGCCATACTATACCGCTATTACGCTTTATATACAGTATAATGTACAAATTACAACTATATACAGTACTTGTAATTCCACAAATCAACGTTTAACAAGGAACACCTGTTATATTTCAGGGACCCTATCTTGCAGCTGGCTGAGTGAAGGTAAAGGGTGGCTACAACATGAGATGTCTTTTCATCTATTTAACACTTTTTCTGTAGCTTCTTGATTCATACATACATGAACTATAGAAATACCCTTCAATAAGTAGGTTTGTCCAGACATTTGACTGGCACTGTACATAATGATATAGCATAATACAATTGTATAGTATGATGCAGAATAATGATTACAGTAAATAGAACAGAGACAAAAAAGGAACGAAAACAGGTATCCTACTGCAGACACATTACAAATGTATAGAATATACATCTCATCTCCTGAACTTTTAGGCTGTCATAAAATGTTGTTCCACAAGTTGGTAGCAAAATACCAAACTTATTGGTTGCGTTCCCAGTATCTACTGCATGTGATGTAGACCTGGTGTTCTCTACCTTTACTTTGGTTGAAAGTATTGCAAAAGTGCAAGTGTTTATTCTGTTCATTAAAATGAAATGGCTTGTTTTCATTGATAACTGCTGTATTTGTTGATCTTACATACTTAGCGTACAAATGGTAATTGTGAAAGCCAAGAGTGAAGGCAGGTGCTGGCTTCTGAATATAATCTGGTCAATGCGAGGAGAAATCATTAACAACACGGATGTCACCCTCAATGGGGTAGTCTGTCCTCCCATTTAGAATTTAGGAGAGTATTCAAGAGCTGTCAGTAATTAGTAACTTTTGTATGTTAATAAGCCACCCAGGGCATTTAAATAATATGTTCAGGTGAGGGTTTTGAACCAGTAGCTGTCATCCAAGTCAGGGAGTCTGGCAAGAAAGAAGCTGTTACTGAAAAAGTTACATCTGTTTGCATTGGAGTTTGTCACAAATTATGAGTGTGTATGCAGGTCAGATGAGAACATGATAGAAACGTTCTACACTGCGAGAATAAACATAGCACAGAAACATACTTATGAGTACATATCCTGACAAATGTCTACTTACAATACTTGAGTTTCAGAGTAATAAAATAAGTAACAGAGACAGATTTCCATGTGCCACTTGTATTTAAGTAATATGAAATAATTTGAATACTTGAGGTTTGAATAATTTTGCAAAACATTATTTTAGGTGGTAAGTAGATTATTTATTTTATAGATTAGCTATGTAAAATAGATTTTCTTTCATGATTTTTCCTTGTCATCTCGTGACCAACCAATTGAGATACACTGGCCAGTGGTCTGTGTTTTGCATGGCACCCTAATCAAGATCAAAGTTCAAAATGATGAAGCTTATGCAAATATTGAGCCAGTAAAGACCTGTATTTAAGTCCTGTTGAAAGAGAGACATGTGTTTCTCATTTTAAAATGTGTTTCTAATCAGTACTATTTGGTGATTTTCATAACGCTTAGTGCAAAACTCCAAACTGATCCCACTTGTAACACAGCTAGTCTTTCAAAACAAATGATTTTGCTTTTATTTGTATTTTGTTTTGTAAACTTCTTTCATATCGTGTACTGGAGTTTTGAGAGGCCACTGCTCGGATCTGAAAAAAGGGCAAACCACCGGACTTTTCGCCGTCGGAGGGGCAACTTGAGTTAAGAAGGGCATACGGGCAGTTGCCTGGGTAACCTTAGCCCCCCTCCCCGTGCACGTCCCTACTACATATCATGAGTTCATTGTAAAATATAATGACTACATTAATTAAGTCATACAAAACGTAATGCAATGTAAAACGTGTTTATTTTTGAAAAAGCACTTTTTGATTATCTGTTTTTTGTATTAACAATTACCACACGAGAAAATGGTAAAAAAGCGATTAAACATGTATATTTTATCAACTAGCGTCACCATGTGAAGCATTAGTTTTAGACACATCACAGCAGCACACCTGCAGTGAAACAGGGTGGCCTTGCTTCCTTGCGCTTCAGCTACACGTAAGACGTGTCTGGGAACTCAGTACTCTTTGTTGGACACGGAACTCATCCAGTAAGAACGACCAGGCTAATTCTCCTTCGGGGAACAAGCAGTGTCACACGACACAGAAGAGCTTAGGACACATATCGATCGTTGTAGAGAACCGTTGTGTAATAAAAAATAAAAAAATTAAATAGGAACATTTAGCAGAAATCAGTCTAAAATTATTGTTGCAGCAGTGTTCATTTAAAACAAGTTGCAATTCGATCATTCACATTCTACAAAGGGAATTTGAGTCATCGGAACACACCACCAATTGTTTCTGGTTCATTGTTTATGATTTTATGGTCAGTGAATATTCCTCTGTATCATTCTATCTGGTTTTGTAAACCAGAGCAAATTGAAACACCTATGTTACATGTAAAGCATTAGCGCCACCATGGGGCGTATGATGGACCGTACATGCAATAGTCCTAACTAGCATTGGTAAATTATAGTGTGTGATTTGTGCATGGTGGTACTTTTCAGCTGGAAAGGCATTTCAGAAAGATGTTAATCAGAAAGATGAACACAGAGTAATTTTTTTAAATGACTAAAACTACAATGATGTTGGTAACATCTCAGTCAGGCCTGTTAGTCCAGCTTTAAGTTCTCCCATCTGCTCTTATAGACCATCTTGAATTAATACTTCTCACCATCTTACCTTTTGGTTTGTGGCCTCTCCTGTGCTTTGCCTGCCTTTCTGCTGCATTTAGTAAACACATAGAGTGCACCCTAAATTCAGATAGTGTCTTTATAAACATGATGACAGATCACAAGACTATTTTGGCAATGCACCTCTGTGGTTTGGGGCCTCTTTCTCTCCCTGATTTCTTAACATATTAAACACTTTTAGGACCCATAAATCTTTATGATTCAAAACATGTCAACTGAGTGGAAAAAGTTGACAGATATGCTGTGAGAATTGTTACCTAAAATCGTAGCTACTTACACTCCATTCTTGACTGGTGGTGGCTCGTCCATTACTTTGCTAACTACTTGCAGACCCTACAGAGTGTAAATCATTTTAGCAGCCGTTCTTCTTTTCAGGTAATTCACTGCCACTTGTATTCTAGCAAGCAAACTACTGTAACGATTGTTAGATAAAAACCTGAAAATAAAGATAGCTGGCTAACGATGTCTTAACAATTGTTTTAGCCAGAAGAACGCTTATATTTTATCACGTTCGTTCGTTCTACAACTATAAAACAAATGAGTACGCAAAAAACCACTGAGTGGGAGAATTGAACCAGTTTCTAATATTGAGGAAGACCTGTTGCATTGACACGTGCAGGCTTGTGCCTCTTATTCCTAAATAAACGATGCAATGTTCTGATGCAGGATATGGCATGACTAAGATCTCCACATAACCAAAAGGGGGCAGTAGCAAGCTTCTTAAGAATATGCAGCGAGTATTGATGTTACTGATATCCAGCTGCAGAATCTCACAAATTGTTGTATGTCTTGTATGTCTCAGCATCGCAAAACACCAACTTTCCTTTAAACGAATAACTGGTTCCAAATAAAGAATGTTTTTTGTGCGACCAGTATGTTACCCATCCACAAAAAAACAAACGAACCGTTTTGCACGTGTCTGTACTAACCCCACAGAGTGAAAGGAGTCAGTCAACATGGATTGAAGTGACTGTTAAATTTATAAATAAATGATTTGGCTGATCTAATGTCAGGATGCAGCTCCCAACACCACTTGACCCCTTCTCACCCCTGTCATGTGATTACACCAGTGGAGGGACACATCCCCGAAGGGACCCCTAAAGAAAAAATATACACAGTGGTATAGGTTACAAACACATGGCTTTAGTCCACATGTTCGAAATTTCGCTTGGTCCAGTTTATTTAATTTATATGAAAGATAAATGAAAGAGATTTCATGTCTTGAATATGAACCGGAGATTTACATCATAAAAGAAAGGTGTCTCTTATGTAACACAGTACATAAATCCGCTTAACATCATAGCACCTTGATAGGCTATTTGGCTGTAGTAAATTGATTGTTTCCTGTTTGCCCACACCATCTGTACTGGGCTCGACACCCTGTTGTAAGAAAGGTGTTGCAAAAATGCAGAGGAGCGATGACTCAGAACGACAGGAGAAAAATAAGCACCCCTGCATTACACCATGGATCATTATTCAGGTGATATCCAGGGATGTTGTACATCAGGAGCTCCCAGATGATGAATGGCACGGCTGGGTCTGTCAAGGTGCCAGCATTCCTTAGCTCAGTGCACATGCACGCCCCGCTCTGCCGTTCTCTGGTCTTTGATTGACTTCCAGTCAGGCCGTGGAGGGTTGAGGTGAAGTTACAGATCAGGCTGGCGGGTTGATTTCGGTACACGAACGAATCAAGGATAAAGATCTCTGCTGGTGAAATTGCAAGCGGATATGGACAGGAGAACTCGGGAGGTCAGCACCTGCATTCCCTCGCCTCACTCATTCAAGTTGACCACGGGTTGCTTTGCTATTTAAGGAACACGTCAGACCACTTGCAATGTGTGTGCAGATTTTTATCAATTCAGTTGGTTACAGTGCCTCGCAAAATTACACAACACCTGGAACGTTTTGACATTACAGTGTTTAACAACATGAAATACAGTGGGATTAAATTAGGATTTTTTTTTTGTCACTCTTTAAACACAGAAAAGTGTTAAATTGAAGATAAATTGTTCTTAATTTATTACAAATACGACACAGGAACAAATTGATTGCAAGTATTTGCTCCCTTTTGTCAATATTTGTTAGAGACACCTTTTGCAGCAATTATAACCATGTCTATTTGAATGAGTCTCAAACTCTACTTCGCAAAATTGGATGGGGACCTTCGATGAAAAGTAATTTTCAACTCTTTCCACATATTCCCTTTAGGATTGAGGTCTGGGCTTGGACTGGACCAATCTGGGACATTCACAGATTTATCTCGAAACAACACCAGTGGTGTCTTGGATGTCTGCTTTGGGTCATTGTCAGGCTGAAAATTTAATATTCACCCCAGTCTGAGGTTCTGTGCACTTTGGATCAGGTTTTCTTCAAGGAACTTTATTTCAGTTAGGCTTGCGCTAAATATAGCGCTTAGAAAAGCTATATTTTGGTCTCATCAGTCAATAGAATCTTCTTTTACTTGATTTCAGAGTCTCTGGTTGGCCTCAATGTTCTTATATCCTACTCCTGATTGGTGCTTTTGAAGAACCGTATTCTGGATTTACTTGGAATGTTATTTTGTCCTCATGATGTTGTTTTTGGGACCTCCCAGAGACAGGTCAATTCATCCTGAAATCAAGTGAAACGCCTTGTGTCCCCACAGGTGGACTCCAGTGAACTGATTACGTGTTTCTAAAAACAATTTGTTGCACCACAGCTTATTCAGGTGCATCATTTGAATATGGTGAATATTTATTCAATAAATTATTTTTTATTTTTTATTAATTTAGAACAACAAAGTGACCAACAAAGTGAGGGGGAAAAGGACCCAAGTGAGGAAAAAGTCTGCATTTACAACACATTTTCCCACAAATCTAATCACATTGACATATATTTTGCTCATTTGACAGTCAGATAAGCACCATGGACGTTCCATAACAACTATAATCTATTTCTGCCATGTTGGTCTTGTGTAGAACAACACAGTGTCCTCCAAAAATGTTGCCTCTTCTGTAAAGATTAGCAAAAAATGCCTTTAAACAAATAATGGTAGTTTATCAGCAAGAATGTATTATTGGTACCCCAAGAAATTATTTTGAACCAAATTGTAACAAAGAGAACTTTGTTACTTACTAGGTTGAATGGTGCTATGGTGCTGGGCGTGGTATGAATTACACCGGTAACAAATAACTTCGCTATGCATGTTAATAATGGCACTCGGTATGTGGGAGGCGATATTGGCACCTTATTGGCAGGATTTGCACAGAACATTTTGTACAGTACATATTAGAAATGGATATGTATATTTATTACTGTGAAACTTTCCTTTATATCAGTACAGTGATTCCTGTGCAGTTTTACAGGTTGCTTCAGAAGGGTGGAGACCTGGGTGGAAATATTTGTTGCTAATTTGTAAAATTATTTGTGTATGGTAATTGTGCCATTTGATAAATGTATGCACACCTGTGAACGGAATGATCCATGGGTGTCGTCTTGGTGAAACTATATAAAGGGCACTAGTTTCCATCTGTGAGGACTGGTCTGGACTCATGGCGTTGCTGCCAGACCCATATGTCTGTAAACCTCTTTTCCTTCAATAAAACACCACTGGTTGTTTTGCATTACTAGTGTCTTAGCATCATTGTCTACTGCATCCTCCAGCCGCTAAATGCTCATTCTTACAGGCACTCTTAAGTAACCATCTATAACTTCCTGTTTGTAGTATGAACATGAGGTGATAAACGTGCTAACATGCATCCTAACCCTTAGTCATCTATCAACATGAGGAAGCATATGTGGTGAACTATCTCTCAGTCTATCTGGTTAAGAGAGTCTGCTAAATGATTCAAATGTAATATAATGTAGGTCAGGGAACACACAAATTAAACAAGACAAAATGTTATTGGTCTTCATAAATTAGGCAACAGCTATAAAATATAGCTTCCCACCTGCAAAATACCCATCTCTACTATAAGTGCAAAAATTAAGAACTTAACTTAAATAACTGGAGCTGTGATGAACCTGCCTCAAAAAAGACTTGTGTGTTTTGCCCCCATGCATAGCATGAATGATGGTTGGTGGTGTAAAGAAATCTGTAAGTATCACAGTTTACTGTGATACTTTAGAATTACTAAATGTGGTTGAATCTTGGAGTCACCAAGTATCCACAATAACAATCCAACCTACAAGCCACCTACATGCCCCCAGTGATGTGGACATCTTTCCAGAGAAAAGTCTCCACTCTTATCAAGACATAAATGTTAACACCTGGAGTTTGCTACAAATTACTGGAACTTTGATTGAAACCAGGTTCTATGATCAGATAAGAGGACCGACTTTCTTCTGGCAAGATGTCCTGCAAGTCAAGATTCAAGTGCCAATTACCTACAAAGAGTCTTACAGATAAAGATAAGTAGCTGGGTAAATGACATGAATGAAAGTCAAAATTATTTAAAAATACACATAATCTGTTGCCTGTCAGTGAAAAATGTCAACAGCTCTGAGCAATTACCACTTTCATCCATGTAACCATTGAAATACAACTTCTGGGACAAATGCCATACCACAAACATTATTTAATTTCACAATTGTTCCATTGAGGAAGATGTACATATAGTTTTTAGTAATTTCTATTCAAATAAATGTGAAATACTTTTCAATCACTTTTCAACGTTTTATGTAGTCTCTATCAGAATTTGGTCTAGTTCAGGATGGACAACTGGCCAGCTGAGACAGATGACAACAGGCAGGTGGATCCACGCCCTGTTGATTTACTGTAACTAAGGCGCAGATCTCTGGGGCCTGCCATGTAGCAGGTGTGAATGTGAACTCCACCAGCAGGGATGGGATTTCCCAGGCACATTTTAAAGGATTATTTCTGGTGAACATCTGCAGTGGCAGGTTGGGCCTTGTCTCAAGTTTGAGATGTTTAATGCCTTGGTGTCACCGCCCCTAGTCTGGCACATTTCAGCCAGGAGCTGGTGAGTAAGAGGATGTTGTTTGTTTGTAGCCCCAATTGCACAGGAACTCTAAATTACATAGAAAGTGTGAAACTGCAGAGCCCAAAATGTTCAGTGTTACTTATACAAAGAGGAAGAAGGCTGAGTATCAGTGTGTTCGTTTTAAGGTCGGTTTTTTTGAAGTTAACACGACATTTATTATGCACTTTTAACGGGATCCCTTAACAGAAAAAACACGGATAATCAATTATTGTATTTTTAAGTATTGTTAAATTGTCTTTTGAAAATGGAACATAGAAAACAAGGAGTAGTACTTGCTGGCTATCGTCAGAAGATTTAGAAAATGTAATTTCTGTCTTTTGGTCAGGTTTCGTTGATATGGTATTGACGAATTATGTCTAATCTTTAATATAAAGCTAACTCTTGCCAATCTTCAAAATGCGATTACGAAGACCAGTCCCAGCAGAGGGATCGCCCGTATATCTACGAGAAATACATTGGGAGGAAGGGGAGCAGTTGACAAATTTGCCTCTTACAAACTGTACGGGGGGGGGTCTCCCCAAAACCGCTGGAATTACGCCAGTGATTCTACACCACATAATCTACTTCGTTCTCCTAACATACTCACCCAATGTACAGAGCCTCAGCAATCATACAAAATAATAAGCTGAGTTGTAGGACGTTAGAAATGCATTAGACGTTCTGCCAGATCCGAAACACAAGAATTACTTGGACATTACCAAGTGCAGTGTCTTATTTTAACCCAGGCTCTTTTATGCAGTGCCAAGTAGTTACGCTTAAGAGGATGCAGATCAACAACGGCATGCATGATTCAACATATAAACATATGACAGTTTGGAAATTACCTATAGATGTAAATATATCATATTTCGTTTGTTAAATACTATTAAACCAGTAAAAGCATCTAACCAAACTAAAATGAAGTGCACCTTAAATTACTGTATTTGTAAACATGACTTGTATGTGTTTGTTCATATATTTATATGTTTATTAATATGTAAAACGTGGTCATGTTTAGAAGTGGTCTTGATAATCCCCTTCAACTGAAGAACATCTGTTTCCAGATAAATGCTCTTTATATTTCTTATGGCTTTAATGTCCAGAATTCCGAGCATATATTTTCCATGTTTTCTATTTACAGTGTGAAAGTAATATCAACACTGGTTGATCCAGATGGCCGATACATCCATGGTTCTCTGTTTAAAGGTTTCAGGTTGATAACTAAACAAAACAAGGTTCTGCAATTACAAAGAGCAAATACACTTCTGAAGCTTTTTCATTGCTGGTATGAAAAATTGAACAAGAACAAGAAAAGACAAAGTAGAATGTTCATACCAGGACAAAGAACAGGATAAGCAAACACACACACACACACACACACACACAGCCTAGCCTAGCCTAGCCATAGCCACAAGGTTCTGGAATTCAGCATTAATACTTTTTATTTTTTGTTTAGGAATACTGTCAAAAGGAGAAGCATATTTTAAACTGAGAAATACTAGACAATAATCATACACTCATACGATCCAGCGATACTGTGACTGTACTCTGTTTGTTTTGAGAGGCAGCCTTAAATCTAATGTTGCTTAGCTTTACTTGATTTGTCTATACATGAACTGTTGGCAGTATAAGCATTTTCCTATATTTTTGTTGAATTCAATACTTTTATTTCATGCTACTTCCCTTTTTCCTTTACTGAAACTACTTAAAGGACATTCGCTTCAGGGACGAAAGCACATGACCTAAAATCTGTTCAACAGCAGAAATAATTCAATCATCACAGAGATTATGATGACGGTGGAAATCCATGGGGTGTTTGTATTGTATATGTTAAATGAAAATTACAAAATGGATGTACTTAGGAAACAGAATTGTGATATAGGATCGTTTCTGGATACGCAGTGAGAAACAAGGCAAATTAAAGTTACCATTATTTCTACTTCCAGTACTATTATTTTTGATGATTTATTACGTGTGTATTATAGGCCTAGTTGAGAATGCATGCCAATTTAAACATGTAATGTTCCATCTTATAGAATAAATGCCAGATGAGTAATATAAATCAATACAAATAACAAACATAATTCCTTTATTTAAGAAGAAATTCCATGGAAGTAAATTGCTAATATTGCTTTTAAAAACGTATTTGCCAGGAATATCGTGTAGAACATTAGAATAGCAGAGAGGGACGAACGGACGCCTGCAGCTCAGCTCGCATCTTCAACTTCTGAGAAAAAAAGGTAAGACGCCTCTTTTTTACTCACACGTTCGTTCACCGTAAATGTCAGCGCTTTAAAGTTGTTGATCAATATGCAAAACAGCAACGATGAATATGCACGAGCCGAGGGGTCCGGTAATTGCACGTCAGGGTGGCAGCACGGTAATTTAGCGGCTCGGGGATCCTGCAATCAGTCTTCTATTCATTAAGTCGGGAGCCATTTCATCTGCGGCCACTCGAGTCTGCCAATCACTCCTGCAGACACATGACATTACAAAAGGGAAATGAAAAAGTTTCAATTACCAGCAAGGCTCGCGCGTGGTGTAACAACTCTAAACACTATATTTAGGCCGCATTATGTTGCTGAATGGCTGTTACCGCATTGTGAAGGGAGAAGGGGAGACAAACTTAATGAAACAACATAATCTCATGCATTTATATAGACACCTTGATCTTAATGTTTCGTGTAGGGCTGCAACGAAAACCGCTTATGCTTATGACGTGCAACAAGGCCTACCAAGTTATCCAGCATACAGTCGCCTTATGTTGCAAAGGAAATATGAAGAAAAAATGATAGAGTAAGGCCATTGTCTCAGGAGTGAGAAGGACCTTCAACCCCTGTTGTTGAGGTTGCCAGAGCACAAGAGGAGTGAGTATAAGACCAGCCACTTTCCTTACAATTAGTGTGAGGTAGCAGGACTGTGCCCACGTCACACTCATAATAGGATTTTGATTTCTATTATATCTAGAACACCTGTGGTCTACTTGAAAGAAAGGTTTGCCCGAATCTGAACATCAATCTGGCTCTAGTGCTTCACAAAGCCTGTGTCTTGCTGATTTGCTTGTGGCGGCGCATTGCGGGGCTCCCACAGTAACCTACTCCGCCATAGGCTGTATGTAGCATGCGGGGCTCCCACAGTAACCTACTCCGCCATAGGCTGTATGTAGCATGCGGGGCTCCCACAGTAACCTACTCCGCCATAGGCTGTATGTAGCATGCGGGGCTCCCACAGTAACCTACTCCGCCATAGGCTGTATGTAGCATGC
>JACXGK010002604.1:0-25856 GCA_016801125.1 Novumbra hubbsi | reverse complement strand
GCATGCGGGGCTCCCACAGTAACCTACTCCGCCATAGGCTGTATGTAGCATGCGCGTTGGCAGCCCCCAGTACGGTCGCTTTTTTCTAAATTGCGTCAGAGCTTAAATGTACTGTAGCCCTTACTTTAACCATTTGTCTTGTTTTTCATCTATACTTTCAGTCAGGTCTGGCCTGAATACCTTTCTCTGACCATAAGACATTTGAGGAAAGCGTGTGGCCAACATTCAGACAGTCTGGTGAAAGAAAGGAGAGGGCAGCGAGGCCAGTCGCTTGGCTAGACCCCCTCCCCTCTCCCTGCCAATAGCAACCTCAGAGTGGGCTGTGGCTGGGCTGGGCTGGGCACCACAACCCCAGCCTGGGCATGGATCCATGGACAGGAAGACCTCTCCATAAATGGCTCCCTATTCACTCAACAGAGCACTTCATTCGACCAGAAGTAGTTTAGACGAGAGCGCTGATGGTGAGCTGTCTAGGGCAGGAGGTCGCATAACTTCCCCTCCAGGGCCCCCTCATACACTTTAGAATAATATTGTGTCACTAACACATCAGTTTGACTTTTTTTGAGGGACCTAATCATTTTTTGTTGGTTTTGAAGCATATTTCCGAAAAATCCACATGATGCATGACATCTTTTAGGCAGGCCATTCAATAGTAATAATTATAGTTATTGTTATAAAATCTTAATAATTACAATAGTTACAGAACATATTTCCCCTGAATGTTACTCGGTTACTGAATGTCTTTTATTATGATCATTTATATTAACACTCACTGTAACAACTTTACAGAAAGGGGATAGACCCCCCGCAGACATAGACCAGTTTATGTGGGTATTGAAGAAGGTTTTTTCACACTACGATACATTTTTTTAAATGAACGAGACTTCTTGCCAGATTTGCTTGGGAGATCCATTTGTGGGTAAAACGTTTCTGACAGATACTCCCTGTGGCTACTGAGATTGCAGACAATGTCACGCTCAGTGTCTCACACAATGTCTTGCTCAGTGTCTCACCCAATTGCTTGCTCAGTGTCTCACCCAATGTCTTGCTCAGTGTCTCACACAATGTCTTGCTCAGTGTCTCACACAATGTCTTGCTCAGTGTCTCACCCAATGTCTTGCTCAGTGTCTCACACAATGTCTTTCTCAGTGTCTCACCCAATGTCTTGCTCAGTGTCTCACACAATGTCTTGCTCAGTGTCTAGTTAAATGTCTTGCTTAGTGTCTCACACAATGTCCTTCTCAGTGTCTGGCTCATTGTCTTGCTCAACATCTGTTGGTATGCATTGAGTGGTGGCGTGGGAAGTATTAAAAAAATAAGGAACTAAAACACTGGCACAGAAAGAATTCCCTCACCAGCAACAGGACTTAAGAGGGCCATGTTTGTCACTAGCTGAACAACATGGTCAGTGAGTTTCATTCGCCTCCGGGTCCGTGGTTCTGCCAAAACCCGTCGCCCCGTGTTGCTCCTTTCGGCATGGCAAGAGTTTCCCATTACTAGAGAATACAAAATAGATTTACACGTTATGTTAATGTTAATTAAATGAGATTGTTGAAGACTTAATGGGAACACCGAAGTTGTTTGCCTTAAAAAAAAAGTTGTAATCCTAACTCTATTGACAACCCAAGTATAATACGAACTTCAATAACATGAAATTCCTGCCTGAACTTAACCTTCCCTAACTGTAACCTTAACCCCATTGGCCCTAAATCACTTAAGAGAAAAACATTGCCTTTTTCAAATTGTGGTTGGGAAAAAAGTCCCCATTGTAGTTTCTGCTAGACCTTAGAAAGCCATAGCTTAGCTACTGAATGTTTTAGAGATGAACCAAACATTGTAAAAAAAATTCTGTGTATTGTCTCCCCAAAAAGAAAAATGTGCAGGTCTCTTATTTTTTTCCGGAGTTGTATATTATTATTTGTTCTTACAAATAAACACTATCCAAACAAAAGACTTCAGGTGGACGTTCGGGTGCCTAAGACATTGGACAGTACTGTACGTGTCTTCATAATTTGGTGCTACCACGTGAAACAGAAGGGAGGTCCTCTGATCCCCCCCCCGCCATGATAAGTCGAAGCCCTGCCCAGGTTGGCAACCCGTGGTGTTTAGATACAGATCCCGTCTACGCCCTGGTGACTACGTGTGGTGGAGGGAGGCAGTTAAGGCCGAGTATCCCTGTCCGATGACCTGCAGGCGTGTGCTGGGTAGTCTGGGCCACAGACCCACGTCAGAGGTGAAACACCTTCTGCTCCGTCTGTCTGCTGAACCGGGAGAGATAGAGAGGTAGAGAGAGATGGTGTGGTGTGAAATGGAGGGGAGTGTGGGGTGGAGGTTGTCTGCCTGTCTTTTCTGTTTCTGCAAACCCTGCAGCAGGTCAGGAAGGGAGTTCCCTCCCAGGGGCTGTCGGTAAGGGAGGAAGACGGGAGCGCCTGTCCGCGGGACATGCTGTGGATCCCCCATTGTTCCCTCGGCTCTGGCACCCAGCCCCACGTTTCCTCTGTCATAAATCTGCCCCTGGAAGTGTCCCCCGTCCGCCCCCACCCCTCCCCCATTGTCTCCGAAGAGGAAACCCGCAGCGGAGGATCAAGCCGGTAAGGCCGCGTCTTCAGACGCATTTAAGGGCAGGGGTTAGTGGAGGGGGGGGGGCACACAGCCAGAGAGAAAAAACAGGGCAGAAGTGACTTCTCAAAATATGTACTGTAGGTTATTACTTCATGTTATCTAATTTATCCCGAGGAACTCATGTCAGAGATACAGTGCGCTGTTCTCCAGCTAGGCTGGCCCTACTGATCCTTTGTATTTGGACATGACAGCTACTTCAATTGAACTTAAGTTCCTCCTAAAGTGTTCAGTTTCCAAGAGAAAGTATTGTACTGCTAATTTATTTAATTATTCATAGGGAAAAGGCTGAATTTGATGTCCATATCAATGATCGAATCCAATTCGAATCCAATTCCCTAAATAATTACGGGAACACGCAATAATTACACCAAGTCAATCCAACTTCAGGGATATCCATTTGTCCAGTTAGGAAGCACACGCGATTGTCACCTGTCAATGACACCTGTTTTGGTGCCAATGAAATTAACTACAGGCGCACCGGAGATGCAACAGCAAGACAACCCCCCAAAAGGGAATATTTTTTCAGGTGGTGGCCAGAGTTGCTCTCTCCTTATCCATCATGACTGATTATATTCTAGTTTTGCATTTTTCTAGTTTCCTTGTCAATACTGGTACCTGCAGGTTGCAGGTACCTTCAGGTTGCACAGGCAGTCCAGCTCCTCCAGGGTGCCACATCCATACCTGTCGTCACAAGAAGGTTTGCTGTGTCTCCAATTACAATCTCAAGAGTGTGGAGGAGATACCAGGAGACGGGCCATGACACAAGGAGAGTGATTTATTTGAGCAATGTATCTCTCAACTCAAAACATGCATTATCGTTATTAGCAACTGAGTGAACTCACACCACACAGGCAGATAGTGGCAACATGCTGAAAAATAAATGGCCAGATATTGCGTTACATTTGGCTTTTGCTTCCAACAATGTCTCAATATAACAGAGCCTGTGGTGTCTGATAATAGTGAAATAAGTATAGTACAGTATATTCTTATTTAAAGCCACGACTTTTGGGTAAACTGTCTTGCTCTGGACAGAATGACAGGGTTTTTCACCATGTCGGCATTGGGATAAGAACCAGCTGGTAATAAATAGCTCGCAATAGACCTGTTGGGGGAACTTTGATCTAAACGAGCCAAGGCTATTTTGGCACGAAAAATACACACACATCCGATTTGCATCCATTTTGTGCAAAAGACCCACCAATTACATCGCCCCCATAATCCACTCTGACCAAACAAGACCTTCTCCTGCACTTCTCAACAAGCGAGGGTGGCGCACCATCCGAGAGGGGGGAACGGATTTTGGATTAGGTTGGTTTTTAGAACACGGTGAATAAGGAGAGAGGGGCAGAGGGGAATGTGATAGGACTTTTGAGCACGTTGACACGCTTCCTGCGTGTCATCTGCCACCGTGGTAGTCCTTACCACGCCCACCGGCTGTACGCCTCCGCCTAAACCGGCCAGGGTTCTGGGCTACAGTTTAATCCTCGCTTCCCCCTGGAAGCCACCAACATGGGCTGGACCCTTCATTCATCCTCTACATCATGCCCTTGTTCCCCAGTGCTTCAACCGTTGTCCTCCAAGATCGAGCTCAAAGCGAACCATATAGACTTCAGCTGAGAAGGCGCTCAGGGTTGGAGGCAAGTCGGAAAGCCGTCTGGCCGACAGCATGAGGAACTATGAAGACACTAAGTGTAATCGGTTAAGGTGTCGTTGGTTTTTAATAGTGTGTACAAATGCTTTAGAAATGTTTTTCCGTAAATGGTAAGGACTCACATGTAATTATTGTTTGCAGCTGATTAAAACAGCCACTTCAGTTAGTTTCTTTGAATTGGTGAAATGCTGCCAATGTTTATCGTGTTGGGAATGGAGTAGTGCATGACATATTGGATGATATTTTTTGTACGGCACACTTGTGGGACCTATAGCTTGCAATACAACGGCATGTTTCTTGAATCTGGTACATTTATAAATTATTACTTTTACTCTTAAACATCATCCAGCACCGCCAGAAAAGGTCTGGTCACCACTCTAAGCCTGATTCATCTCTAAGTTTCTTTCTAAAATCCAGCACCCAGAGCAATGTGATTTAACACTGTTGTTTTGTGCTCCTTGGGGTTTTAGGCTGTGTGATTTTGTGAAAGCACTTTGTGACAACTGCTGACGTAAAAAGGGCTTCATGAATACATTTGATTGATTGACATTCACAAACCTTCTGTTGTTATAGGAACATGGTTCAGTGTTGATGACAATAATGGGTTTTTAAGGATTGACGAATAATAACAATATTGTGTGACCTTGTCTCTATCCATAAGGCATAACATGGCTATACAAAAGATGTCAAGTGATGACTTTAGAAGTAGGCCACTTGTGTCTTGTGTAGCATTCTCCAAAAGGGGAGAGCCTTGCCTCTGCCAACTTTATACGCCATTTCTTCCAGTCTCCTTCTTCTTAACACTAGGAAGAGGCTTAGTCAATAAAAAAATAGAAAAATATCTCCCAGAAGAAGTGGGCTGCTTTTATTTGACCCTTATATTATTTGTGTTATTCCCTTCATTGAGACCCTGCCCCCATCATATTACTTGTCCCTTCATCAGCGTGACTGACCAGACTTGTAGCTGTCAAAACTCCACAATAACAGGGAAAACAAATCATTTCAAAAGACTAGAGAGGTGAATTCCAGAAATTCCAAAATGCATTCTTTCGTCCGTGGTGAAACAACTATACTGAAAGGTGTTAAGAGTTCCCTCGCCCTGTTGCGGTACCTGGACCTGAAAGAGAACGTCTTGTGGCAACCGGCTAACCTAGGCCACGCCCACTGACGCGCCCTGACAACTACCTGGGTGGCGCGGTGGGTGGCACTGGAGGAGGATCCGTTCCTTTGACAGCCGCTATGTCACTAATCCAAAACAACAGCTGTGAGGTAGGAACGAGCGGGTGAGGCAGGGGAGAGCAGGAGGGTGAGGTGTGGGGAGGGGTGTGAAAATGAATTCCGCATGTAGGCCTGAGGGGAGTAGAACCTAACATTTGTTTTAAAAAAAAAAAAGGCAGTGTAGGTGATGTAAGTTCTGGGGGGCTGGTGAGAGACGGACAGAAAGAAGAAAATAACCCTCTATGGGATCTTGCCTTGCTGCCGGTGAGATGTACTGTTGCTCAGGGTCAAGAACCGCACAGAAAGTTAACGTGTGTCTGTGTGTGTGTGTGTGTGTAGGCGTGCATGCTTGTGTTTGTTGACAGGGTCTTTTTTGAGGTGAGCTCAGTGCCCGACTGTGACCGCAACGCTCCTCACATTAACATCCACCCTCAGACCCAGGCGAGTGCATCAGGACAGGTGAAAATAATTACACTATGAGCACTGAGGACAGGCTCATTACACATCTGGTTAGGTTTTAGGAGGGAAACCTTTGCGGGGTGGTCCTCCAGTACAACACGCCTGCCCTGTTGACACACCAGGCCTGTGGAAGTCCATCAAACTGCAAGGGCAATTACTAGCATCCCGAAGGAAGCTGACGCATTCACTTCTTTTTAGGCAGATTCTCCCTAAATGGGTCGGGTTGAACCCAATGTACTGTAGTCTAAAAAGAAATCACAGTCTGAGAACGAGATGACACCATATCAATTAAGGAATCATCACACGCTCTAATACTGTGTCGGTGTCATTCTACATCATTGGGGATTAGGTTAAATGTAAGGCGTTAAGGTTAGTTTTGTTTAGCCGTAAAGTGTATTTAGGTTAGATTTAAGGTTATAGAAGATGGGAAAAATAGGGAATACCTTTTCCGGTCCCAATAAGGACAAAAAAAAATTATGTGTATTTGCATGTTGAATCAGTTACTTCAACAGATACAGGATTATATAAATTGAGGTTGATAAAGACAGAACGACAAATTCTGTCTAGAAACCTTTTGGTTAGATGCTCTAAATGCTAGGCTACCTGCCACCACGAAAGAAAATATTGAGGTTTGTCGGCTGAAATGGCTGTAATCTGGAATCAATTCCACTGCCCCAGGCCACCCATTTTCAATAAGAGAAAAATTCCAGAAAATGTCCAGAAAGTACCCAACCACGACTGTGACATTCTTCTAGAGTATTTAATGTATTTTGGATTTCCCAAAGTAAATACAGCTCCTTTATTTTTTATTGCTGAAGTGGGCAGATTAGGGCTGGACACTCCATGTTTGGTAATGAATGCATTTTGACTTTGCACGAATAATCTAGTCTCAAAGGTAATGGATAGTGACAGTGTAAACAGGGAAGTGAGCAAATGGTCATTGAAACCTTGAAGGGCTCGTCAGCCAGTACCTGACAACAGTTTGTACTCAGGTAACTCTTCAAAATGTTCCATGGTTCTGAGGGCCACTGCCACATGATGTGGGGAGCTTTGTAGACACCGCCATTCAGATCTGATGGTGGGGCTCAGTTGCCTGGGAAACCCACACAAAGCTAAGCAGCTAGTCTGCGCCTCAGTCTTGACCGGGACGTAAGTAGCAACAGATGCCGATGTAGCGCTGACCTCAGTTGCTTCCTGGAAACGCAAATTTGTCAAAATGTGGAAAAAAAGGGGGAGCAGTTAGACTTAATGCCGTCAGTGGATGTTTGAGCTCCCTCTCAATGTCATCCTACATGAGCTGAGCAGGGTCACAGCAGTTCTGTGTGGTGTGGTTTTACTTGACATGTAGCTACATTTCTCCCAAGTGGCACTAAGAACCAGAAATCCAGTGGCACTACACCAGGGCTATTCAACTATAAGCTAACGGGGGTGCCAGATATGAAACATTTACAAAAGAAATTACGATTTACAGGGGGCTCAAAACTTTCCTACAAAGAATTACTCTTCCCAAAAACGGTATATAGATGACATATATCAAATGTAATGCTGCTGAAAGTTCTTAAGTTCTTCAAAGCGGAAATCGGTTGTTGAAACAATAAACAATTCTCCCAGACCTTTTTTGGTTAAAAAGAGAGGGATGCAACGGGTGAAATGGACCGCTCTGAATCCCAAACAGACCCCTCCTTACTTCTCTCTACCCTCGCCCCTCCAGTTGCATGATTACATGTGCCAATGCCATCTTCACAAGTCTCCCAAATTAGAGGGAGCTAAAATGTAGTGGAGGGTGTAGCCTCCAGTGGGCGTGCGACGATGCAGTGTTGTCAGCAATAGGTCACCAAGAATGCCACCCAAACAAGTCAGTAGTATTTGAGGTAAAAGCAGTGATTCATTCACAGGTCCAAACATGTGGAAACCCTGCCCTTCAGATAATAACAAAAAACCACACAATCACCAAGACAGCACCAGCTTGGTTATGGCAAAACACATGCGTTCCTTTGCCGCTAAATGTTCAACTTTACCATTGAATTTGGTGACGTAGAGGCACCTTGCAAAGGTGCTCCTTAGTTGTTCAGTAGACTGCAAGACGGTGGTGCTGTTGCTCCTCCTCCTCTAGGAATGAATGTGAATCTCGGTAGCCCATTAAACCTTTTACCCTCTGTCAAAATGAATATTTATGAATTGACCCCACACATATTTTGTTTCAATTTTTTTGTTATATCACAGTTGATAAAATAATTTAATTTCTACTTTACTAACTACAGCTTAATTTATGGTTTTTATTTAAACACATCTTGAGTATGGCTTATCTTAATGGACCAGCATCACATTCTGTTCTACTTAAAATCATGAGCGCAATATGCACCAATTTCTACGATTTTGCCAGGTGGATAGATAATCTTGACAGAAAAATGCTCTCATTAACATGGATGTAAACAAATTTGCACAGCATTTCTTAGTAAAAAGCTTATATGTAATTGGAAAACGTAAGGGGTGTTATATTTTAAAAGTTTATACAAAGTCAGTTATTTTTTTTTTTAGGTTTGCCCTTTGCTTCAGGAGAATGTTCTACCAGTACAACATCTGACTCATCTTTGAAATTGCCAACTAACCAAAATCTTAATGAGATTTTATTTTGAAAAGATCTCGCCCTGTCTGGTGTAACCTAATTTTGGGGTGAAGTAATAAAAATGACAAGACTGTAGAAGACTGTTGTCCAGGTGCCATACGTCCAGAGGTAGTTCGCTATAGGCTAGTGATAACGGCACACTTTGATGTGTAGTGTGTGTGTGGGTGTTTAAGTGAGTGCACATGATTTAATGCCGTAATGCCTGAAGGAATCTACCTCCATCTTACAAATTCCGGAAGCAATCACGGTATCAGAAGAACACACCAACCGCAGCGTGATATCACATTCTAAAACGCAGGAGGAGAAGGAAACACGCACCAGTGCACTCATATGAGATCAATTATTAGTATTTTTTTTACTAAAACGCAAAGGAGAAGGAAATGTGAAGACCCATTAGCTCCCAGAGCTGAGGATCATACTAGAGGGATAATAGCAACTTCACAGAATAAACACATTTGGCTAATAGGTCACCAGAACTTGGCCTGGTCTCAAATAGCACCCTATTATAAGAAACTCTGCCCTATATAGAGCAACCGTCTAAAGCAGAGCACTACATAGGGAAGAGGAGCACATTTGGGAGGCAGAAATGGGTTACAGGGGTAAATGAGTGGAGTGGTTATAAGAAGGTTAAGGGGAGGTGTTACTGGCTCCCTCGCCTACACCCCCCAAGCGTGTGGCAGAACGAGACTGAAATCACCCCTAATTAACAAAGGTCAAAGGGCCTTCCCCCTAATTCCATGACCCCTGACCCATGACGAAGGGCCTGCTACAAACCACATCCCTGCGGTGGTAGCAACACTTTCACAAACACAAAGCCACGAAACAGAAACTCAATTGAGACAACGCAGTCCTGGATTACCTGGCTAACTGCCTCTTTCCTGAAGCACAGGCTTGAAGTAAGGGGGGTAAAAAAGAAAAGAGGAAACAAAATGTGACCCATGTCACATATACACAACTAAGCCAGGCCTAGCTGAACCCTCACAGGCAGGCTGGTTAAACAACCAACACACATCAGTTGTTTGAAACGGGAACTCAGGACAGGGCAGCATGGTGTGGTTTGAGTTGGAACACTAGTGTGAACAGAGTCCTTCACCGCCTTCATGGTAAGTACTGTATGGCTGCGCTCGGTGAAGCAAAAAGGGTAAATGTGTCATGTGGTGTCCTGATCTCAGGGTTATATGACGTAGCCTGTAGCTACAGGCATGTCTACTAGAGCAGTAAGCCTGTCCCAAAAATCCAGTCTTCCCATGTTTCTCTGTCTGTTTATTCTTCTAGCCTGCTCGGCCAATTCCCGGGCCCAGGAGAGCCGTTCTCAGGCACAGGCCAAGTCTCCACAGAGTTAATATCAAAATAGTTTAAAGAACAATCGTTCTGATAGTTCCCAGCAAACTGAGCTGGCGGAACGCTTCCACATTCTCTTCAAGAGGAAAGTGTAAACAAACTTGTAGCACTGGGAGACAAAATGACATAGTGACAAAGTCTATTGAACCTATTGTGACCCAACGTCCAGCACCAAGAAAGGTGCCCCGCCACTGTATAGAACAGCAGGTCATCTGGTTAAACATACACACAAAACATCACTGTCTGGTTGCAGACCTGTTTGTCTTGTCTCGCCAACTCGTAATGACCATAAGGTTAGGAGAGACCCCAGAAACAGACTGCGTGCCACACACCTATTACATAGAGGGTCTCAGATCTTTCTCACAGTAATATTTCAATTTCAATGTTTGAAAGTTATAAGGAACAGCTATCACACCATGTAAAGAAAGAAATTCAAATGCAAAATGCTTCGTAGATAATTTAACTTGCATATTGGCATGTGTTTCTAAACCAATAACTTTGTTTGTCTTGTACTTCAAGCCATTGTTTTGAAATAAAACAATGACTAAAGGGTTAATGTACAGACTGTCAGCATTAATTTAAGATTGTTTGCATTCAAAAACCAGATACATGTAGGAAATACAGCCCATTTTATATATAGTTCCCCATTTTAGGGCCCCAAAAGTAATGGACTAAATTAACATAGTTTTAAAGTCTTCATATTCTGTACTTGGTTGGGATCACTGTCCTGTAGCAAGGTGAAAAGCCTTCCAATGGGATTAGAGCCCTTTGGTTATCTGAGCACACAAGATGCACATTTCAGAAATGCTGCTGCCATCATCAGCACATTTCTGACAAATACACCCTGTGGCAAAGGTTACAAGGACCCTCATTCATGAACGCTTCTCCAAGAAGATCTCAGATTGAAACGTGGGGACACTGTCGCACCTCTTCAAAATGAAGGCCCAGTCCCAATGTCCCCCCTAAACCCTCAAAGACTTAATTGACACTGCTGGATATGAAAGCATAATTGGAATTCATCGTCAAAGGACAAACTACAGACAGTTCTGGCTATATGAGCCATCAGTGAGATTTGTGTTTATACTTACATGTAAACTTTTTCTAACCATGTAGAAGTCAGGGTTGGTTGCTCCTTCCATGCTTGTTTGTTTACTGTTCTTCCTCTGTCTTCTCTTTCCGGGTTTCCACTAAATGTATGCAGGTGTGGCGATAGTCAAACTATGAATTGACAGCTTTCAGCATAAATTATAGCCTGAAAATGAATTAACTAATGACTAAGCGCAGTTATGGAACACTCTTTCGCATCTTTTAGAGGAGCAAGCTTAGCCATCATTAGGGTAACTGATTGACACATAATTAGCTAATCAAGATGCCAGCCACCAAAATTATACTGACCATTTATAATCTTGATATGTCGATAATATAGGCCTGAGTGACACAAGAAAAGGCTGCGGTGATGTGGCGTTTCTGGTGTTATTTGCCTTGAGCCTTATTTTACGCTTGAAATGCTCTCGATTATTGTGTGGCTGTTAGGCAACAAATGTGATGTATACATATACAAAGCTTTGTAACTTCATGCAGTTGGCCCGAAAAAACATCCCACCCAAACATATAATATGAATTTGCAGTATTGTACACAGCCAAAATGCAACCTCAGATTTCTATTTTTTGAACTGCAGAAGTCATGCCAGAAAAGTGTGACATATTTAAGAAGACCAAGAGATTACAATGACTGAAATTAATTCTTAGTTGCAATAAAGCCCTTTATTATTCTATGCTATTTCAGCCAACACCAACCAGATGCCAATTGCCGGCCTAAAAGGTAACTACTTTGATAATAGTAACTATGATACAACTAGGCTAACTGAAGCATTGTTCTACCATTAGCTGCGAATGCAGTATGTATCAGACGCAGGGCTATCTAGTTTTTTTTATTGGAACTTGGTAATAATAGCAAATATTTGAATCGAGCCATATGGAAACCAAAGCAAAGAGACTGACTTTCTTGACGGCTGTCTGGTATCTATCCAGCTGTTTTGGATAAGACTTTAACCCAATATTCATGGATTGCACATTGTCAATACCATTTTAAATATTTGTTTTGTAGCTGAAGTCCAACTGAGCATTCTACTCAATAGCAAAACTTTTAGATGTCACCAAACTATATGCATTTTGACAGTGACTATCAAGTGAATTTTTAGAGGCCACAGAATTTTAACTAGCTAAAGTTAGCAATGCTTGCTAGCTTTGACATATTTTGCTAGCTAATGACCTTCTTGTTATTTTCAACTAAATATTAATTTGCTTTAGCTATGTTGTGGTATTTCTATGTGTAATTTAGGGGGAAACTGTAAAACTTCTATTCAACCAAGTAGCCTGCCCATTGCCCGAGTAGATCCATAACCATTTCCCATAGGTTGCAAAAACCACAAACGAGGGCAAAACAGTAAATTGCTAGTAGCTAACATTAGCCAACCAGTTAGCCTGTCCAAAGTAGACAGGGCTCTGCTCTAAGTCTATGTTGGATAGATACATTCTGTATGCACTGAAATCATCTGATGTGGGACAATAACATAGACACCTAAATTATTATCAATATAAACTTTTCCTTAATCAAAATCAAGTGAAATCAGTATTTTTAAATTGTAAGGATACAGTATGACCGCCTGGTTTGCAGGCAATTTAGTACAAGCTAGGTAGTTAAAACAGTACTGTACAATTGTGTAAATAATAGTACATATCATAAATAATAATTTTTTAATATATTGTAAATATGAAAAGAATGGCACACACTACAAATGTCAGCTGTTACAGTGATAAAAATCAATTACACTCCAATACGCCCCTGAAAGATATACTTACCGCATAGAGGTGCACTTAGTTCTCTTCTGACGCATCCCCATCTAACTGCTGTGAATGGAGAGAAAGGCATGATTATATCAGGAAAGAGATCAAATACACCCACAGGGTTGAAAAAAAAACATGGTTACACATCCATTCTGTACACAGGTATTTATTACATAAAAACATTTACATTCAGGTGTACCTGTGTGTGTTGGGGAATGGGGTAGCCAGATAGATATAGAAACATTCCACTGTTTCTTTACTTCTTATTTATTTTCTGTCTGTGTTGTTTTCTCAGTATTGTAATGCATCACTTGACATTACCCAAGCAGGTTTGAGCTGCAGTGCATCAGCTGAAAGCAATTTAGTGCAGAGCCCAGCTGCCAGACGGATAAGACTTTCCTTCTTTCGTTTACTTTGAAATGCTCTGTTTTTTTTTACATCCAAAATACACAAGGCAGCCAAATTGCTGACATGTGTGTTAGGGGCAGCAAAATTCTGCATTCTTTCATGCCCCAGTATGCAAAACTACCCATTGTTTATTTAAAGAACACAGAACACTTTAGCACTATTAAGAAACATGTCATATAGTAAACTAAAGGTTTCCTCCCAGGAAAAATCCCCATTACGTTTATTTTTCTTTGCAAAAAGTTATTTTAGTTTTGACTCACAAACTGCCTGGCAGTTCACAATTAAGCAATGGTGTTGTAATTGGGTTGTGTACGGACTGTATAGCAGGACACTAACAGGGAAGCCAAACTTGGAAGTGCTGTGATTATTTGTCTGTGTTTGTGTCCCAAATGGCATCCCTTACCCTATGTAGTGCACTATGTAGTGAACTTTTGACCATGGGTCTCTGGTTAAATGGAGTGCACTACATAGAGAATAGGATGCCATTTGGGAAACTGACAGAAATTCAGGCAGCCTGGAGCAATAGATGTTTGCCGGGGCCTGGACAGAATCTCCTTTGGTTGGTTTCTCTTGCTAAGTCTCACTTTCTCTTTCTCCTGCTCTCTCTTTGCCTCTCTCACCTTCTCTCTGTTTCTCTCAGTGTCTTTCTTCACAGACATGCCTTCAGCTCCGGCAAGCGGGTTAATAAACTTTTCCTGAGTGAACAAGCAATGTGCGCAGTCATGAAATGAGGACAGGAGAATAGAATCTGGTACATTTGGGGTAACACAGGGTGTTTTTTTCAAATGAAAATCATACACATGCAACATGCTAAATCGTGTGGCGCAGGTTCTTGATGACAATACCACTTTACAACGCTCCTTAACGCCACATTGGAATCTGGAATGACACCTGCGCCAGTCCCCTGAGGCCGATGACCATGCTGTAAATTCATCTACACACTCCACCCACGAAAGACCTGGAACCAGTCCACACATTAAATTGGACAAACCTCCTGGAAAACAAAGGCTGTCATCGTGGAGAGAATGCTGCACATAGCACCTGAGGGTGAGCAAAGGCATTTCCATTCCAGACAATAATGTTTCACAGGGGTGAAATCCTCTCGCGTCCAAGCAGTGGATACGGTGTGTGGTGTTGTGTGTGTGTGTGTATGCGTGCGTGACTAAGCAGTGCTGGACTTCCTTCTGTATCAGATGGAAGATGTGTGTTATTTCCACCCACGGGCGACAGCAGCTGCAACCCCAAGAGCCCAGGGAGTAAACAGGATCCTCAGACCCCCACACTGTGGTTACCTGAAGAAACATCTCAGACTCAACTTGTTAAACGTGTGGCTTGATAGTTTGGTCGAACTGAGGGCGAAGAATCCGGTATCCGGAAACTTCAGCTCGGCCCAGCGGGGGGGGCAAAATGAACAGATTCATAAGGAAATCTATCGCCTACTTGTTTTGATATCGGTCAAACGGAAGAGTATGAAAGGTGGCAGCTGAGAAGGGGACAAAAAAACTCTGGCCAACAAAGACGGGGGGGGGGGGACAGAGAAAGAGGGAGAGAAGTTTAAGTGAACACCCAACAAGAGTGGGGGAGGCCGGTAGGGAAGTGGCCTGGGCCCGGAGTGTGTGACTGATAGCCCACCGAGGCCCCAGCAAGTGGAGACGCAGGGAAAGACTAACCCACCTTGACATGCGTAGGAAACCCTAGCAGGCTGAGCCGGGAGTCAGATAGGGCAGAGCAGCGCAGCGCCGAAACGCGTCTCTTTCAACTAAATCTGTTTGGATGAACGCACCGCGGAGGAATGCCTCCACATCCCTCCTGGAAACCGCACGCAGAGCAGCATTAAGATGACACGGGATGAAAACGCACAGCGACCGGGGATGAGGCCTGCATGTTACCGAGAACACATAGTAACCATATGCAACTGACGTTCTGCCACCGGTGAGTGTGTGTGGCCGCGGGTTGACAGGGACAGGCGAACACAAGAGCCTTTAAAAAGGACTCCGGAGGGTCCGGACGCATAAAAGCAAAGGAGGGCGGAAGAGTCCGTCAAAAGATCCCGGAAACTGCTGTTTACATGGATATAGATGAGGTAAGAGGATAGAGATGGAGAGAGATGGAGGGAGGGAATAAGTGGAAGACGGATCCGCGGGCCACTCGTGGCTCTTGGCCCCTTGGCTTGGCTCAGAACTTATTTGTGGGGGGAGGGGCCGTCTCGCTCATCTCCACTCAGTGAAAAACTATGAATCACGGGCTGAAGTTTCAACAAACAATGCCATACATGACAGTGGAGCTCTCCCATCAGCACAGAGAAGAGAGGGGAGAAAACGGTTTTGGAGCTTGCACGCCACAGTGGAACAGCGCGGTGTAGCTTTAAATAGTCCTGAGGCAACGGCCTTGTCTAAAATGGGTCCCTATCCCCTATGGCTGTTAGTCAAAGGCAGAGCTCCATATAGGGAATATGCTGTCATTTGGGATTTGGCCCCTGGGGCTGTATGGGCTGTGTCTCAGGAGGAGTAATGAAGGCGTTAGACGGGGCCAACACAAACACACGCCAGGCCCAGGAGGACCCACAGCATTACTCTGTGGTGCTACCACACAACCCCTTCTTCACACACACACACACACACACACACACACGTTATCTATCCGCCCACCAATCGGTTTTGAAACTGCTGGGTCTTCACCTCACACAGACGTAAACAAGTGTTTCAAACGACAGATACAACCGTTGTGAACTTGGTGTTCTGGAGTTCACATCTTATTACTCAAGGCGGAATTGTCATTCTAATCTTAATATTACTCAATTTTTCACAAGGACAAATACAACTTTGTTTTCCAAAAAGTAGGGATGCTGTGTAAAATGGAAATAAAAACTGAATGCAAATAAGTTGCTAATCATAAAAAACGATCAAAAAACTAAACAAAGATAACATATCAAATGTTAAAACCCCAAAATGCTATTGTACCTTGAAAAATGCCAGCAACAAAAAGCTGGTACAGCGGCAATAAAAGACTGGAAAAATTGTAATACAAAAAAGGTACCTAGTGGAACATCTCACAACATATTAGGTTAATTAGCAGTAACATGATCGGGAATAAAAAGAGCCTCCAAGAGTCTTACTAAAGTATAAATGTGTAGGGGTTCACTATTCTGTGAAAGACTCTAATGTTTCTCAACATAAAACTGCAAAAAGTTTGGGGAACTCATATGACACCTAATATTATTAAAAGAATCAGAGAATTCAGAGAAATCTCGGTACGCAAAAGGAAAAGGCTGTAAACTAATATTTGATGGCCGTGATTTTCAAAGCCCTTAAGCGGCACTGCATTGAAAACAGAAATGATTATTTAATGGAAATAATTACTTCCAAACACCTCTGTCTTATAACACAGTACGTCCACAAATGCAAGTTAAAACTCCATCATGCAAAGAGGAAACCTGATTTAAACAAGATTCATAAACACTGCCACCCTCTCTGGGCCAGAGCCCCTTTAAGATGGACTGAGTACAAAGTGGAAAACTGTCCAGTGGTCTGACGAATCAAAATGTGAAATTATTTTTGGAAATCATGGAAAACATTTCACTTTCCAAACTCGCTATTGGTCTCAGTTCTCAACACTTACAGAGTGTTTTTAAAAGTATAGGAGATGCAACACGGTGTCAAGATGCCCCTGTCCCAAAAAAACGGAAAAGTGTTGCTGGCATAAATTCAGAAGATGATATCTTTTTCCATTAATAATAACTTTTCGCTGGTTCAACATTTGATATTTTGTCTTGGTACTATTTTCAATTAAATAAGGATTGTGTTTTTACTTTACGCAGCCTCCCAACTGTTTTGGAAACGGGGTTGTAAAAATAAACCCTGAAGGTTTATGAACAGTAGGAAGAGGACCATATTTCAATTTTTAATGGTAGTTCACGACCTGTATTGTGCAGCCCTTTTCGAACAGCTCCCAATGGGACCTGGGCTGTAGCAGTGCAACACGCAGGGAGAGAACAACTCAGGGAGGAAAGGGATCAATTTGTTTAGAGGTCATGTCATCACGCACTTCCAATTTCCACACAGGTTGAGGAACATTCTGTTGATCCTGAAGGAGAAAAGTGTTGAAAAGGGAACTTCTGGTTGGAACGCTGACCTGACCTCTAAACAAAAAACTTTTTTGAGCACCGTATTACGGTCACTGTTTGACAGGCGCTTCATGACGTGCCAAACATCAACTACAGCATATTTTGATCTTTACATGTTTACAACCAGCTATCTACACATCCATCCAACAAAAAATGAGAGAAAAAGCTGGACACAAATGTCTATGTCAGACTGGAAGGGTGGCATGGAAAATATTCCTAACTGCTCAGTCATTTCCAGGCACTGTTTCACTACTCAAATAACTATATGAAGAAGTCTTTCCGGATAATACAAAATCTGTAAAATCTCTTGACAGAAAGCATATTAACAATTTCATAACATTTAATAACAGCTGACTACTTGCCATAACTTGTTATATTGATCATACCACTGCCATGGCTCATATGTAGACTTTGATGAATATATTGTTCATCGCTGACATGACATAAACATGTCATAACCCACCACACTTACAACACAAGGCGAACTATTCCAGCACTTTGCATGAAAATGGATTGAGCTAAAATATTCATATAGCATGTAACAATTCCAATGACTTCACTGAGCTACAGTTACTGTCTGGAAGCCAGCCAATGTAAATGAATTACAGGTATGCAGTTCCCTCATGACTGGGAATAATTTGTATTTATGGAATGCTACTGGGGTCTTTTGTCAGCTCATGGAAAATGGGATCAACACTTTACATTTTACTAATTTTACGGAATTCCCACCTGTACTGACCAGAATACGGCTTCTGATGACAGGAGAACAATTCAAGAGGAATACAAGACGCCATCTTTGGAATGTATATGATTCTGATGCCACGTGACCATTTCAGTTGATACATTTGACAGTCTTGTTTCACGTTCATGAGGCTTGGGGGGAGAAGCTGTGCAGGATTCTGTACCTTATAGACTCGAGGCACTGGTACCACATCATGCGCGTCAGGGCTCCCCCTTCAGTCTTGTCCATGGGGATTGGGGCGTTCTCAGCCCTCCGTCTACCGCAGCCCATGACCATCTCCGTCTCTGAGAAGCCCTACTGAGATTGAGGGTGCCAATTATGTGGTTGCCTATCCTCACCACCGGGGGGCGGTGTTTTAGGAGGTTCAATACCCAGTTGGGCATGAAAAAGTTAATTGTCAAAGTCCTGAGCTTAATGACCAACCTGGACATTATTATGGTGTTGAACGATGAGCTGTAGTTGATTAACAGAATCATTACATATAATAGGTGGAGAAATGTGTTGTCTGTGGATCTATTGGGGCTGTATGCTTATTAAAGTCGGTCCTCAGGGTCCAGCAAGATGCCTCTGTGAGGCATGACAGACCTTTCCGGATCCTGGCGCTCTTGTAGAGGCGACGTTGACCAAAATGGCAAAACATCTGAAACATTCTAAAAGTTTACATTTGTATAGTACTCGTCTTTGCACATACAGTAAATCTTTGCAGGCACCATATCCGCTGGAGAGATTTGGCGTCAGAAACAGCAAGCTCACCTTAGCAGTCTTGTCTTACACTGAGTTCGCTGAAACAAACCCAGCAGTTGCAAAACGTTAGCTTAACAAAACCATTGATTGGCGCTTTAAAAACACTGGAGGAAAAAAGACGAATGCAAAGCGTGAAACCACTGGAATGCAAACAATGATTCTATCACCTCAGAAACGTGCTCAATGACACTCTACAACCCCATCTTTACCTTGTATATGAGGGGTGGTTTAATAGAATACTATGTTTCTTTTCTTAACAGTATTATTTACAAGGAAGCTTTATACATATTTCATGAATCTGTATATCCAGGCCTTCTCGGAAACCCTGAAATGGCAATACCACATGTTGATATCTGACTAAAGAGCGTTAACCTGACTAATTAATTAATTCAAACAACAGGCATCAGGGTAGACTGCATGTGGGGGACTAGGGGGAAATAAACAGCTTCCAGACCCAGTAAGTGTATTTCTGTGTAGGCCTAAACCGGCGTGGTGCACTGATTTCCATATTCCTATGATTGCCAAGGGGATCAGTGGTTAAGATGCTAGTGCAGGATTTGTAAAATAGGTCGCCCCTGTCAAACACATTACATAAATCCTGTTCAAATGCAAGAACTCTCCCTCCGCTAATCAAGTGCATGTTCTGGATCATGTTCTGCATTACTTCAAAGAAATATGCCCGGGTTGTTCTGACTTCAGCTGAATTACATTGGAAGCTAAGGTAACTCTGTGGGTTTAAGACCAGATCTGGGTTTAAGTGCTATCTGAAGTCTTTCAAATACAGCGAGAATTCACTTAAGGCCTTTTGGAGCACCAGATGGGCGGGATTTGCCATTTTCCTACCGTTCTTTGGTTTCACTAGAATGGACTAGCTATACTTAGGTATTTGGAATAATATCAAATAGTATTTGAATCCAGGTCTGGGCTTAACGAGAGAGCAGGGCTCATTCAGACTCTCCTCATGAGGATGTGTGGAGGTACTTGCAGTGTCCCAGAGCTCTTTGTACTCTGAAGAATGACAATTCCCATGAATGGCAGTGAGACCGTATTAAGTACGACCTGCATGAGAGTTCACAGTGGCCGTGCAAACGTGGAGATGAAGCATGAATGGAGCACTCAATAGCATGTAGGAAAGATCAAGAAATGACGTCTGCTTGTCGAGCATTCGTTGCGTAGCTGATACTTTAAATGTATTGCTAATTTGCTTGTTTAAATCAACCAGGTAAAAACTAATTAAGAAGTGGTTAAGATGTATTATCTTGACAAGGAAACAAGTTTTGATAGAGCATTACCACAACTAACATTGAATGATTTTCAGTTAAAACACCAAACACTGCATAGACCCAAGTAACAGTGCTTATGTATTGACTTCACACTCCTGGGTTCTAACAGAAATGACCGGATGACTGAGAGATGAAAAGGCTGGCAGCCACTGACTGTTTGTCCTCAGCAGCCGCCACTGCTCAAACATTTACTCTCTTCTGTCAAAGTGGTGGACTGAACAATGGGGCTATTGACAGTTGGGGAACGTGAATTAGCTGGTTTAAGTGTTTTAACACGGCGGTCTCCTGTCTTCTCCGGGAGGTTGCTTTGAGAAAGCCCCATATTGTAACCCTTTCCTCAGCCTAAGTGGGCTTCCTGCATCAGGTCAGACTCAACTGATGGTGACCCCCTCTGTTCCTGGTGGGGGCTCTGAGCCAGGCCTGCCACGAGGACCACGGCACTGCAGCCTTGAGCCACTAGTCGCCCCCGTCCGCCTTGTCCGAACCCCAACCCTGAACCCCTCCACCAGCGCTAAGTGCCAGCCAATCCCCTCGGAAGCCCTTCCCCCCCATATGTCCATCCCTGTGCACGTCACCCAGGTCAGGACCACCGCTGTCAGGCGCTTCCTGACCACGAGCCCCGGGGCAAACCAGAGACCGCACCTCAGAGGGATCATTGGGGGATTTCTACAGAAGACAGGATTGGCTGTCTGACAACAGGGGGGGGTGACAGTAGAGTACAGCTATTAAGTCTCCCAAGTTGCAGAAGTCTCTGGAATTCAATTGGACAAAACAGTTAAAGGAAATCTGTGTTACTTCGAGTTCGTAATCTCAACGCTAAGCTGTGCCTTTGGAGAAGTAGGCTTTAGGCCTCGAATGGACGGAGAGGAAACCCGGTAGGAAAAACGTCTGGAATATTCATGTCCTCACAAAACTCAAGATTAATGACCAAATTAAAAACAAGCAAAACAAATAAGACGGCGGGAAGGTTTTCACGTTTTTAATGTTTTATCTGCCGACTTGCCGTTGACACCATCAATAACGTCACCTGGCCAAGGGCTTTGGAAAGAGGCCACTTAACATGGTCAACACCCCTGGGCTACATAGCCGCACTGAGACCGGACAACTGGCAAACGTACAGCCCCTATTGGTCCCTGTAGAAATGAACCACATGGCATAAGGAAAAACTCAGGAGTTGTGGAACGAGAAGTCAAACCACAACACCCCACCCGCCTTAAAGCCCTCTCCTCCACCATTCCCCGGCAACCCACGTTCAGAGGCTACATGCTCCAGAAAGTAATTTTATTCTCATTTACAACGGTGGTCTGACAGGAATCTAACCGTGGCCCAAATTGCACCCTACTCGCCAGCGCACTGTATTTGACGACAGCTTTATGGGCCCCTGTCCAAAACAGTGCTCTAGGGTGCCATTTGGGCCTACCCTTCTGATTCAAGGAGTAGTGTTGCGTTTCCCTTGATGTGATACCCTGAGTAGCCCTCGGGCACTTGGGCCAGCTGGGGCCCGGTGATGCTGTTTCAGTCCCAAACGGCGTCCTTTCTAGTGCACTAGATATTACCATAGACCGTGTTGACCGGAGTCCCGTGAAGAAAACAGAGTTGGATTTGGGACCAACACTCTGTATTCCTTGCGGAGACAGGCCCTCCCCGGTCGGCCAAGGCAGTCCTGCCTCTCTCCGTGCCAAGGAAACGTCAGGCCGAATCCACCCAAACCTCTCAGGCTCCACAACAGACTGACATCAGCCTGTACAGCTGTAAAAAGCTTGGCTGGGGAGTGGGAATGATATGAAACCACCATTGACATGAAAGCCCACACACACTTGCTTTATTTAATTCGAAGTGTACAGTCTCTGGCCTTGTCAGGTTTTAAACGGGTATTACAGGTTCTGTATGTTAAAAACAGTCCGACAGGAGTACACAGCTTTTGGAACGAGTACAATGTCACAGAAAGAAATCAAAGAGCAATTTAATTTGTTAAAAAAAAGTTCTGTCCTGACCCGTAAAACGGCCTTGGAGACATTGCAGTAGAAATACTAGTTACAGTCTCCTAGAATGAATGTTACCACTGTGAATCTGTTCCATATGAAACCATATACCCTGTGCCGTGCACTACATTTTGATTTACATAAAAGAAAACATGACGAAACTGTCTCGTTTGTGTTCAGTACCTACGATTTCCAACACGTCACGTTATTGACAACAGACCCCCCACCCCCCGGGAAATCAATGATTTGCAAGACAGCAGTCAACTCATGAGATTCGTGAACACGTTGAAATTAAATCTTTTGCTTTTATTTCACAACAAATAAACACACATTTCATTCAACCAATAACGTCTCGACAACAGAGAGGAGAACGTTTGCATATTCAAAATGCACGTTGACTGTGTGTACGCAGGAAGCTCGATTCCAAACCCTTTTCACTACGTCGCTCTTTTGACCAACGGGTGAATCACCTGAAGCGGCGTGTCAAGAGAACAACGTAAGAGCAGGATGTTACGGCCTGTGTGAACACAGCCAAAGACGTCCCTCTCTGTCCCAAGGGGCCTGATGATGGTGGCTACACCGGAGCTACAGCAGGCATCAGTTGCCCCTCGGTCCTGATCAGACCATGGGTCAGCTTCACAGTTGCAGTAATAATTAAGGTTCTGGGGAGGGGAAGCTGACCCTAGGTGAAATCTGAGCACCGTCCTTTACCAGCTCCAGAAGAAGAGCCGGCTGCCGTGCTTGGCGGGTTGCAACTCGCCGTTGATGATGGGGTTCGGCTCGGGCCGGGGCCTCGAATGGTAAGGATTCTCAGGGATTGGCCGATCGGTATCCACCTTCGTCACCTGAGGAGAAACAATTAAGGGGGTTAACCCCACAACAGAGGCCCCGCGAGAAGATAAAAAGCAGGACCCACATGGCTCCTTGTAGAGCAGCCGAATCTAGCCTGGTTAACAGGGCTCCAGACTCACCAAAGGGTTGCGTGTAAGTGACCCCCCTTTTCGGCTTTTCAAGGTGCATTTTCAATGGGGTGCCTCAACGTGACCTTCGCAAAGCTTGATACCAAACTCTCTACATGTCTGTTTCACAGCTCCACGGTAACTGGCTGTTTATTGTTCATATCCAAATTAACTTATACGTAGTCCGCAGCCCTGGTATTGGTTGTGCAATAATACCAGAGTAACAGACATTTTGTTTTAAGTTTTTACGATAAGTAAACAAACAAAATCCATGTTCCCTAAAACAAACGTAACAACAGACTAAACCTAAGGGGCATGGACTTAAATAATGACAACTTATCACCTTATCTTAACTATCTCCCCTTAAGGACCAACATGGGGACAGTATGAGCTAGTCCAGGGTGGTTTATGGCAGGGGTATACCACAGTGACGGTCTGAAGCTATGTGGGGAGTATATACCCAACAAATCTGATAGACAGAACAGAGAGAAAGTTTCTACTGTGAATATCTCATGTACAATTTTGCATAATGTATTTATTTTTAATTTAAAACTAGAATTTTCTCTATATCTATTCAGATATTGCTTGTATTTATGCTAGTAGTAGAGTAAATATGGCCAACTAAGTCAAATCCATTAAACCTAAGGCAGAAACAGAACTTTTTCAGAGCAAATTATTCATCTTTATCTGAGAGGACATCATTTGATGTATCAAAAAAAACACAAATACAAACAGTAAAACATACACTGGGAAGATGTACACACACCTACACTAAGAGGTGTACACACACACCTACACTAAGAGGTGTACACAAACGCACACACTAAAGAATTGTCACTTTTTATTTTAAATCCCGTTACTGGATACTGTGATTTGCAATGTGCTAATAGGACTGGTATATTAACCCATCAGACTCCCATTTGGACTACTGATTAGCAGGATTGTTCAGAGGTCCATTAGATTGACTCAGTGACCTTTCCTTTTCAGAAAGATTTAGCAAATTTCTTTTCAGCACCTGATCAAAAGCAATTTCACAGAGGCACTACTGCAAATGGCAATAAATATCATATCGACAGCTAAATAATCACCAAAACAAATTCTAACTACTAAAATAAACAGGGGCATAAACAAGTGGGCCTCATCCCCGTACTAGATTTTCTATTAAAGAGCATTCGAAGACCTCATCTATGCATGGACATCCACAGCGCAACCCAGCCAGGCAGCAAACCTCCAGGGGACCTCACCTTGGAAAGGTCTCCCAGGCCGGGTCTCTCCCAACCCAGCTTGTCCAGCACACAGCTGTCGAAGGCGTGCTGCTGCTGGCGGCACTGGCGCAGCTCTGCCAGGTTGGAGTAGTCCAGGCAGGTCCAGTACTCGGTGAAGGACTCGGCACAGCTCCCCTTTATCTGCCTGGAGGAGGCACAGAGTGACAGGTCTGTGTAGTGGGTTTGGGTGGCGTCAGTGCAGACAGGACCCCTTCCCCAAAGCGAATGTTTAGCTACTTACTTACGCCTGTGACTCCTGTAAAGCAGGACCGGCGTTGACGAATGTCCTCCGTCGCGCTACATAAGGGAATTCGAAATGCATTGCTTCCCAAAACACACCCCGCGAATGCATTGACCTTGTTGTAGACACGTTATTTAAAGACTCTCCAGATTTGTGTACTTCTAACTAACCAGCGTCTTTGTTTATTTACGTTGCTAATATGGCTAAGATACCACTTCAAGGTGGGTGTGGGACATCCAAAAGCCTAAACAAACCGGTGTAATTATAAAGTTGGCCCAAAAAGCCGCGTACCGCCACAATAATGACATGCCTTACCGTTCTCAGTCACCGTCTGTTTACACCTGGGACCAGGCATTGTTTATTTGGTCCTGCTTTGGAGGTAGTTGTGTTATTCGTGGACCTTCCGGAGTGTGTTTCCACGTCAAGCCCTGCCCCTTTTCGGTGACAGATACCAGTCCCTGCAGAGGTGTGTGTTTGTTTGCATGTGTGTGTGTGTGTGTGTGTGTGTGTGCATACTCGTCCAGCATCCCAAGGTGTTATTAGTGCACAGCGGCCTTCTGTAAACACAGCCGCCCGCCATGCCCCACAGTGAGACAACCCAGACACATCACCTCCACCGGTGTCTCATATGTCAGACCGACAGAAGCCTGTAGTTAGGCTCTGGGACTCTTACTGTCGCAGAATATAATGTTATAAAATATATAACATTTTAAAACCCAAACATATGAACCTGTTCGGTGCAAACCCCCTGGTCAAGAATTCTGGATAAAAGGGCAACCGCTTAAATACGGTGGACGGGAAACATTAGCGAGCCATTGGAGAGGTATTACAGAGGAGCACGGACCAAGCGGTAAACCGGGGACTTTCAGCACAGCGCTCCATTAGTGTTGCAGGCTGAATGTGAACAGAGAACCACAAGCAGCAGCTGTTCAACTGCTAAACCATTTCATCTGGGACGTTTAGCCTTCGATTACGTAACTAGAGGTTAACCCGAATGTCAGCCTCAAGCTAAAGAAACCAGACATTCCCAAAGTGTAAGACGCACGCATGGCTACTTCAGCACGGGAGGTTTCCGACCCACCTTCGCCAAAACTACCCACCTGAAGAAGTTAAGGGCACACTCGTTGACTTTCTTCCCTTCGTTCAGACAATTCCGCGGGTCCTTCTCCTCCCAGCGACAGAGCATGAACTCCTTGTTGGCTTTGTCACACTGAGAGCCATAATGGTGGGCAGCAGCCTTCAGCACCGCGGAAGAAACGCTGACCTACACAGGAGCAGGCAAAGTGACATGTGGCATTGCCACCTTGGCTAGTACATGTTCTACATTAGTAAGCAAAGAAAATCA
>JACXGK010002603.1:0-52671 GCA_016801125.1 Novumbra hubbsi | reverse complement strand
CCTGCATGAATGTCTCCTCCAGCGTGTATGTCTCCTCTAGTGTGTATGTGCCAGTGCTAAGATAGCAGTGTGATAATTGTCTTAGTTTAGTGTTATTTATGTTTTTTGTGGGACCCTGGATAACTAACTCCCTCTTATGAAGTTGCCATTGGGGATCCAAACAAACAATAAACTAAATCAAAAAGCCTACTGGCTTGGCGAGACGTGCATCGAGGGACACAACTCCATCTAAACACTTTCTGAACCTGTTGCGTAGTTGTTTCAATGGGCATGGGCCTCATTGTGAATTGGAAAAAACGTTTTGGAGCAATTCATAACATATTCTCATGGTTTATTTTGTTTGACCACCAATCCCATGCCATGTGGCTCAGCCGGGACAAAAGCAAAACATTTTATTAAATCTGCTCAAATGCAGCTATAAGAATGTACTGTCTTGCTATTCCAATGATGGGACACGTTTTGCATTGAAACTAGGACCACAGTCCCTGGCCATTTTCAAAACATTTCCCATACCCTGCAATTTGTGTATTTCTTCCATCCTTCTCCAACCATTTTTTAAAAGCTAAACAACACATATTCCTGTTCTATACAGGTAGACGAACAGTATGTGCATAGATTCTCCACAAGATGGAGATCTTTTATCACTTCCTGTGGATTAAGGACTACAGTTCATGTTTTTACTGTTCAACATGTTGATAATACCTATTAATAAATGTGCCCATGTATTTTTAACAGGTGTCATCTGAGAAGTTTACACTGAGAATAATATTTAGGATAGAAAAACTCCATCAATGTCATCTAAGCACTGAAATCACTGTGGTATGTTTTCAATATGAGAAACAGACAGAGTCACTCCGTTTTTCATGTCGAAAAAATTGCTTTAAATTATGGAAAATATTTAAATTGGTTGCAATTTACATTTTGAGATTTTATCAAATTGTGTGGAAGCGAAAAAAAATCCCATAAACAATTAGCCCAATTGATGGGGCCTGTGACACATGAACCGTGTTGAAACATTTTTAATTAATATAACTACCAGAAATTTGACTTAGGGTCCACAGAAACAAAACAATGTATTTGTCAGGGAGCACATTAGACAGTCCTCATTGAATCTAAATTGGACTCTGTATGTTGACTAATATTTTGCCAGGCAAGGGAGCCGCAGTTCTTTTAGACAGCTATTATCACCACAGGGAATCTCTCACTTGATACATCGCATCTGTTGACAGGTGAATAATGATTCTAGCTGAGTGGGTTGTGGTCTACCCAGCTTTTAAAAGGGACAACCTTTTATGGCAAAGTAAAGATATGAAAACAAACTGCCTTTCTAGCTCACAGGCCTCTAGGAGAGTCAAAACACTCGATCGCAATCAGTTATAATTGTGGAGTGGTCGACTCGTCGTGACGGCAAATGTTGCCATTTCTGTAACCAATCACCATACAATGCAAGCTGTCTTTCATGGCATGACTGGAGGTGACAAATGCTTCTTCAATATGAGTTTTAACATCGCTGCAGGGTGAAAGTATACTCCAACACAATTTAAAGAACAAACATCACACCCTTGAACCTTTTCGAATTTTTCACAGTAATTTAGGTTGATTTCCATTTGTCCATACACTGCGCTCCGTGATTTTAAAGGATTTAAAAAATGCAAAAAGGCAATATCAGAATTGTCTCCCTCCCATCTGAGTTACCAATTGGTGGAAGCATCTTTGGCTGTAGTTATAGCAGCGAGTCTACTGGGACAAGTCTCTCCATTGTAACATTGCTTAGGCGCATGTTTGACTGAAAAAAGCAACCAACAGCGATTTCATTGCAACAGCGGCGGAACGCATATTAGGGCTTTGGAGGGGAGCCCCACTTTCAATTGTTAAAACAACCCTGAAAAAAAGAAAAACATTCTCTATATAATGAATTTATGTTACAAATTATGATGAAAATGCGATTCTTTTTCAAGATAATAACTAAATCAGTTTCGGAGATTTGACGAGTAAATGTTGCAAAAATTGTTTCACATTGTACTGCTGTCACAGTACAGCTAATCGGTAGTGTCTCATTTGGACACACATTTCAGATGCAGTATACGAACCCAGTTATTCATATCGTTTATGAATACCAGAAGAAAATAAATGTGGATCCACATGTAATGCACACACTACCATCCCTGTTAACCTGCTCGCAGTACATTCGACACGTGAAAGTTGTCACAGTTGTGTTGGTGTTGTCTGATGGTGACGTCGAAATCCGAATTTCAATGCACACAGAGGGAAGCGCTGCAAACCATTGCAAACAATGGTTAAGGTCTGGCAATACTCCCGTGTGGTTTAGGTTAGGGTTAGGGTCGGAGGTAAGGGTAGACAATGAACATTGTCATTGAATGTTGAGGTTTGGTAGCGCTTCAGTGTGCATGTAGTTAGAAAAATAACACATGGGGGTTAGGCTCGCGGGCGTTTACCCTCAGGCACTACTGTATAGCAAAAGTTGTCTTAATTCAAAGTTGTACTTCTGCCCCCAGCAGCCGTACTAAATGGACGAAAGCGTGGTGTGATATTGAAAGCACAAGCAGAATGTTATTTTAGTGTGTGTATTATATATTGTTCAACATTTGTATCTGCTTGATATACATACTTCATATCAGCGCCCGGACTGAGGAGGTTCAGTGGTCAGGGGAAGTAGCCCTCCCAGCCTGCAATGACCACTCATTGTGCCAACAGTCCACTAATTTCCCTGGACTGCATTTAAAAGGCACGTGAACCGTAGCCTACGGTAACATTTCAAAACGCCGTTAGTGAATGTGATTTTTTTTTTTTTAAATGCTATGCTGTATCTAATCGTAACATGTGGTTTTTCGCTTCCACGTCTCCACTCACTTACGACCAGGTTCTGAATTCCAAATGGTGATCTATCCCCTTCCACCGGCATCGGTGTGGTCCGAAGCCTCATGGGAAGAAGTGCGCAAAATACGCGAAACACTGGGACGCAACCATTATTTAAATGTAGTGGGACAAAGATTGCACTCACGTTCCACGGGTTATCCTCTATATCCATCCACTCACCTCCACGTACTCACTCCTCCACCCCCGCTGTGGTAACAATGGTGGAGGATGGAGCCAAAGGTTGCATCCCAAATAGAAAACCTCCTCCCTACCCTACCCAGTGAACTCGTTTTTTACCAGAGCGTCTGCATTAGCGGTGACGCCCCATCGGGGGTGGGAGGGATTATGGTGCAATTTGGGATCAGTCCCATACAAATATATGGAAGCACTTTGAGGCAACCTCAGTCGTAGCAGGTGTAATGAGTTTGAATCGGTCCAAAATGACGTTTACGCTTTTTAGGGCTCTTGTGTTTATGTAGCTGCATTTCCATGGTCTAGATCAGAACCGTATGCCCACTGAACAGTCACTGGCTTACCAACCATACACAAGCAGTGCTGTACTTTATATTGAAGCTCTGTCCGTGTTCCCAATGGATGTGTGTTCTTGTTGTAATGCACACCTTTTGATGGTGCCCTTTGTGCCTATGGGATCTAGTCAAAGCTAATGCACTATGTAGGGATCGGGGTAAAATTTGGGACTTATTGGCGGCTTTGTTATAACAGTAGTTAATGGCTCGTTTGATTTCTATTAAAGAAAATAGACAAAAAAAATAAATCATCTGAATAATTTGTTTCACAAAGCCCCCCCACTCCTTTTACAGTGAACTCTTTTTGACTTGAGTGCACTTACTAAGGGAACAGGTTGCCTGTTGGAACGCCGCCTGTGATTCGGCTTCAACATTTCCATTAGTGTTCAAGCGGTTCGGATAGCTTATATCCAACGACATTAGCATACCTGTCAACCATGTAGCTTTCTAAGGAATCAGTAGCTTCACATGCGTATCAGATGCAGACTCAGATTTATGTATGTTTTGGGGGGAAATGGACAATTAGAGGACAATTGGTGATTTGGCGTTTGATCAAACTGTTGTTCTAAAGGAGTGTTTGCATTTAAAGATGTAGTGCTGAAAGGGTGGGAGACCGATAGCCTGACAGTAAAGCGTACTTTGACGTCCCCCAGACCTCCCCTCGGGAAGAAATATGTGAGTATTGATCACATCACATATCTTGTTTGACAGCCTCGGAGGAAAAGGAAGCACCGGGACTCTGACCATCTGAGCTACGGGGACGTGCATATAGGAAGGGAGGATTAGAGACCCCGCAGCCCAGTGGTAAAGGTCACGCCCGTCTCTCATGGGGGAGACGTGTAAAAGCTGATGTGCCATGAGGAGGTGGCTCATCTCCACCCCGTGCCCACGTTTCCCCCCTTCGCACTCCGTTCTGCCTTTGCCATCTCCCAAGGGCCTCACAGAGACATGCTTAGTCTGGACTACACACGGCTTCATGCCTTCAGTGCCATACCCAGAAGGATGGCCGTTCTGGAGTTTCAAAGTAACCTCCTGAGTGCTTCTGGTAACAGGACAGGGGATGGATGATGAGGGGTCGTTATGGGATGTTGACGATACGCTGCAAGAATGCTATGTCTTATTAAGTAGATTTGTCTGTATTCGGGTTAGAAATCAAACCATCCTTAAAATAAAGGTAAAGTTGTCTTAACAAGATGAAATTGCATTAGATAATACTGCTTGTTTTTATAAAATATGCCCTAGAATCTCGAGTTGTTTGTCTTGTTCTATTGGCAGATAATTTCACTTATTTCAAGCAAATGAGCGAAATATTTTGTAAATAAATAGGCATTCTTTACAGTGGAAAGAGAGAACTAAATACAGATGGATCCTGTCTTTTCCAAATTTTTATCTACCCCTTCCCTCCCTTCTTCCATCCTTTCTTCCTGGCCTTATCCTCCCATCCCGTTCCCCTCTTTTCTCTCCTTTTCATGCCGTTTCCATCCGAAGGAGTTGATGCAGATGATTTCAGCCCCTCTGGATCACATCTCTTCCAACTGAGCGCGTGCGGTCGGCCAGAGCCAGGTCCTGGAATCTAGCTAATGAGACACACCCCTGAGGGTCTGCTGAGCTCCCATTGGCTAAGAGGGCCAAGAGGGGGAAGGGTGGCGAGACTGTAAATGGGAAAGCATCTGTCGGATGAGGTTTCAAATCTAATCCATACTGTATGTTAATCACCAGCACAGCGCACAGACATGCATCTGAATCCAATGGAAATTATACTCTTAACATAGTTAGGGTTTTACTACAATGGTTTATTCCCAACTGGTTGGGATGATTGTGGAATTGTATGTGTGTCTCGTTCATGTCTAATAACTTTTATTGGATTGGTTGGAGCTAATAAAAAAGGGCAGTTTTTGGTCAACACGTCAATAGGGCGTTTTCTAACATGTATTTATTTGGTGTGAAATGTAGTAACCGCTCTTGTCCAAAAGATGGTGTCATAGTGAAAAATAATATGCATCTCCAGCATTTCCGTAATGGTATTTTATGCTTGAATATGAATGCTTATTCTCACTCCCTTTCAGTATTGCATTAAGATACCAATCTATTAAAACTGTGCTTTGAATATGTCCGATATATGAGCAACATTTAGCGTTTTTAAATTTTTGGTAATTTTACGCACTTATCTAGACTGACTTACATTGACTCCAGACGCTTAGTGCCGGAAGTAGCCTACATATAGTAACTATTTAGTACCTATAGAACCATTTTACTCTGTTTAATCTAGATGAATGAAAGTTGACCAGATTTGCGCCAGAGATCTTATCTTAACTGTCGCACGCCACCTCACTGAAGATAAGCAGTACACCATTTCCCTGACAGATATTCCCTGCGGCTACTGAGGTCTAAAGAAGTTGGTACACACCCAGTGGTACACGCCCATTGGTACACGCCCATTGGTACACGCCCAGTGGTACACGCCCATTGGTACACGCCCAGTGGTACACACCCAGTGGTACACGCCCATTGGTACAAGCCCAGTGGCACACGCCCAATGGTACACACCCATTGGTACACGCCCAGTGGCACACGCCCAATGGTACACACCCATTGGTACACGCCCAGTGGCACACGCCCAATGGTACACAACCAGTGGTACACAGCCAATAATACACGCCCAGAGGTACATAGCCAATGGTACACATCCAACAGTACACAACCAGCAGTACACACCCAATGATAAAATGTCAATGTTAGAATCCCCCAAAAAATTGCCCTTATGCTGATACCATCTGCCCCCTCAGTCACTTTGTCCTGAAGCCACGTCTGTGCAGAGCGCACGTGTGTTGAACCTTACGGCATACCTCTGGTCCAGCGAGGGTTTCTCGCTCTATGCTGTGAACGGAGAAGAGAGCGTTTTGATATTGCATGTCACATGTTATTTGAATGAAACACAGTAGCCGTAGTCTCATCATGCTCGACAAGATGGTGTTGGACCCAACCGTCTCCGCAGTGCTCGTCTTTGTTTATCTGTCGGGGGCACATTGTTGTTCAGCGGGGTGATGAAGAAAAAATAAACGCAAAGAAAAGAACAGGAAGAGGATAAATAAAAAGACCGAGTGGGTTCGGTGGCAGCCCCAACGGTTCACCCGGAGGTTCACCCGGAGTTCAGGTGATGGACGCGTGGGGGGGGGAGTGACGCCCCAGAGCCGGCTCCCAGGTGTGCTTGCCCCCCCCCCGAATGGCACCAGACCCCGGTGATGCCCCCGGCAGGGAGTGAGGGAGGCGCACACAGCGGACCGACACGGATGCACTCTTTGCTTGTTTCTCTCCTCTACACAAACTCTACTGAGGTATCAGGTCAAAGCCAGGGCACTTTTATCTATAACCGACCGCTTGACAGAAAGCCTCCTTGTCTCCTCCTTCCCCTCCCTCCCTCTGTCGTCCCTCTGTGACCTCTCTCTTTTCCTCCCTCCACTTTCCTCTCTCATTTGTCCCATTCTCTCTCTCTATCTCTCGCTCATCCCTCTCTCGCTTCGCCCATCTAACGGTCGTCCCTCACTTCCCTCCTTCTCGAGCTCGGCTTTTCTGGCGTTTATTTATTAATTTGTGTTCTATTTAGTGTTTGTTTGTCCCTTTGGGCAGGGCACAACTGAGTGTATCCTAGTTTGAGGTAGTCAGTGTTGGTGTGTGTGTGCGATAACATTAGCCTAATTCATCCAAACGGCTCATCTGACAAATGTCACCAGAGGCTTTAGGGGCTGGGTTCAAAAGTTCACCATGATCTGGTGCCCTCTACTGGAGACTTCTAAAAACACATTGTGTTGTGCTTAGATAACCTTTCCGCACACACGCTCAGTTATCCATTTGCATAGAAAGATATAAAACACATAGAAACAGAAATGACACATTGATGCTTTGCACTGTTTAGTATGATGTATTAGTCTCAATCTCCTTCCACTATTTTTGCTTCTATAGCTGTCTCATACGCACTAACATTACACACGCAATACCTGAAACCATACATTGACCATAATTTCTCAGAATTCTCCATTCAGATCACAAACACTGGGTCTGATACTCTGCTTATGGGACATTTTCCTTTATCTGAGAACACTTCACAAAGAATGATGATTTCCTCACAGCACTTTAGACAACAGATACAGATGGCATACAGAGTATTAGACACAATTACATGCATGAATGTGCACACACACACACACACACACAGATACAAAGTGAATTACCACAGTGTTCCTTAAATCAAGACTTATACAAGATTAACTTAGGCTTAAGGTTCCATTAAAGAAAATCCTATGAATATTTGACATTCATCTGCAGGTCATATAGGGATGTTAACAGAGAAGAATTTAAGCTAGAACCTTAAAACATGTAGTCTAGAAGGGAGCTGAGGATATTCAGTGTATGCACAAGGTGTTATGCATGGGTTATAAACGCATTATGTACTTTCAACATTAGATTTTACATACAAAAATAATTGTAATTCTAAGAGAGAGGAGTCTGACACTGGGTGACAGCCTGTGTAAGTTTCAGGGGTTGGGGGAGATTATGAAAGGGACCTTTTTCCATTTAGATTTTATCTCGATTACCGCCATGAACATTTAATGGTTTTGCAGGGACGGTGCAGAGCAATGTCAGTTTGAAGAGAGGATATTAAACATTGATTAGGTACATATGACAACGCCATTTTGTCCAGGCTCCTAACCCCTTTGCATGGGGGCCCAGGAGCCCGTGGAGCCGTGGAGGAGGAGAGGGAGTGAGGAAGGGTTGAGGAAGGGATCTAAAAAAGAGAGCAAGCAGAGAAGAGCTGACCAGGGGCTGGCTGAGGGGGACGGAGAAAGGATCTCATTGGTTCTGTGGTCTGTCCGTGACAGGCGGATCTGCTCTGGTTGGTTAACATGTATCCATGGCACGCCTGTGATTTTACTGCACGGCCTATGGCCTGACAAGGCAGAAAAACTTGACACTCCAGTCGGCTCGGGCTGAATCGGCGTTTGGCAGTGAGTCGTACCTCGAGCCTCTTCCACCACCACAGTGGACCTTCATGTGTCTTTTCACAACCCCCATGGTAAATAGTCTGACTAGGTACTACATACACCATAAACTGTACAGTGAGGCAGTGCAACGAGAGATAAACTATATCAAAAGAGAGTGGTTCTGTAGGATTACTGTGCTCCAAGGTTCTTTAGGTTATATTATCCCCAATAATATTCATAACACCGGCTTAAATCAACTTACATTTGGAAAGAATACCTTTCTAGCAATAAAGAAGGCACAAGTCGAAGGACTCAAAATTCAAAAAGAGATAAAGAAATTAACAAAGAGATTGGGTGTTAGGAGGATGTTTGAATGTGTACCTCAGATGTTATGACACGCAGAACATGTTTGGAAACAGAATAGAGAATCTGACGAGTACCTTTTGATTGAGTTTGGATTTTTTCATTCTCCTGGTTTCATTCTGCACCTCGACAGACCAGAACAACTCTGAGGCGTCCATTAAAAAAAACATTCAGCAACAAAATAATTGTTCACGCTTTTTTTGAATAGCAAAAGGCCCACCCTCAAACCCCCTCGCAAGTGTTCCCTCCCAAACTCTGCACTGCCCATGCCACCAATGTACAGGCACACAAAAAACTGCATCATCGGCATGATAAAAAATGTGAGATAGCTGACCTTTTCACAACACAAAATATAGCATGCAGGGCTTTCTCCGACATTGCTACATGTTTGTGTAATGGTCTGCCAATTCAGGGAGCTGCAGACTCAGTATCAACTTTAAGTCTTTTCTGGAGACGGATCTCTTCAGTGGGGCCTGTGATGAAGTGTAGCCTGGCCCAAGGTCATGAAGGTGAATTGAAAGGGACTGGACTGACGACCCTGGCTGTTTCTGCCTGATAATCTCCACTGGTATAATCTCTCGTCAAAGCTGTTATGGGGTGCTTAGTCATTGGTTTACATGCCTTCCCTAAGAGAGTGCATCACATCATGTCAGGCTTTTCAGCCAACTCAAAGTGAGAGGGTTGACTCATGGAGAAGAACTTTCAGTCTGCCTTCGTGCCCCCTGGAGTTTGTGGGATGCCAGAGAACTCTGTTGGTTGTGCTGGTCTCATCGCATTTGGTGGGCTGTTGGTGTGACTTCGGTTGTCTGAGGCGATGCTCGTTAATGTGAGTGGAGTTAATTCCTCCCTCACTTTCCATGATCTATGCTTTCATGCTGTGTATTTCTGAAAAACCATGTATAATCTACCATCATAAATTTGTATTTATTACATGTTGATATGGACAATACCGTTTGAGCGTTAACTTATTGTTTGTTGTGACATTTTAATTCATCATCATTGATTTCTCCGATGGGGTTTAAAGAGGTCTAGAACCAAAAGCAAGCAGACTGAGACCATTCATCCATTCAGAATCACTTATTGTTTCTCACTTGTGGACACTCTTCTTCAGCTCACCTTTCAAGTATTTTTGGTCAGGGGCCAGGGATGTAAAAAGGGCTTTATAAATACATTTGATTGATTGATATTACCCCGGGTTTCTCTGGTCAGTACATAATAAATCATATTTTCCCCGGGTTTCTCTGGTCACTACATAAGAAATGTGCGATTAGATCATGGAAACGTCTGCATGATCTAATTAGGACGCGTCATCTAACTGCTGCAGTGGAAATACAGATGAATGATAATTCACAGGAGGACGCTTGTAGCAGGCATGCCAAAGGACGCTGCTGCCATGTGCTCATAAAACCAGATCCATTCTTGAGGATTTCACCGGCGAGGTCAAGAGTTCACGCAGCAGCGTCATGCACGCGGAGAGACCAAAGTTGAAGTCTGCTCCCGATTTTACTGCAACCGCCACACGGGGCCTGGTCTGAACCGGGCAGCCGACGAGTGGATAAGTGTTATTTTCTTTTGGGTTCTTCACAAGTCCGGCGCTCACCGGGAAGTAGTGAATGTGTTTGCACGGTCGGTGGTATTGCTGAGAGTTTAGCCCCTCCCTATTGGAATAAACAAACAAGGCTAACTTCCACACCGTTTTGCTAGTTGCGTATGCGCGCGAGGCAGTACGTTAAAAAGCCGCTTATGTAATATGCCATTCCCTGTGAACTCTGGGTGACCGAATCTGGCTGTGCTGTAGCATGTGATAGCCTTTGTATGACCTTTTTTTCGGGACAACTGCCATCGGCTGTTTAAAGTGCCTGTGGAACGTTGTGCTGCACAACATCATGTCCTCTTGGTGTCTCTCTGTTCTCCATGCGGGGCGTGAAACTCACATGAACCACCAAAGGATGACAGGACTTATGGTCTAGCCATGGTTTCTTGTGAAACTGCAGCAGAGGGGATGAGCATAATGGAAAGTTGAATCATACCCTACATAAATGTGTTGTATCACTTAGAAGGTATGTGCATTTTAGTTTGATGATAATAATTAGATACTAAATAAGCAGATGTCTTCTTTTAGAAAGAGAATACAATTTTGTAAATTTTATGTACAGGCTTGTAAATATAGTGTATACATAATTAATAAAAATATGTAATTTTAACTTGCTAATTTGAGCCCTAAATGTTGACTGGCTGATAGCCAATATATATTGGAGCTGTGTTATCCATAAGAAAAGCCTGTTTTTTTTGTGAAAGGTTCGACTGGCCATACCGAAAGCTAAAACAAAGATCCCCAACATACACTATGTCAAATTGTTTAACAATAATTATAAAATTATTACATTTACAGACTTATTTGTCAGTTAGGCCCGTTTTGGATGCTTGTTGAAGTAAACACATTGTGTTCGTTTGCTCTTTCAGGATCGAGCTACGTTTAAATAATGCAAGACATCTGAGGGCTATAGAAGGAGAAGGAAGTAATGAAACCCGTGTCCTACTCAAAAGGGATTGTCACCAGGCTGTAGCATACTTTCTACCCAGGCCAGTCAACCTGACACGGGCTGGCTTCCAGGCAGGATACACGCAGGCGAAAATTGCTGTCAGTGTCAGTTATACGGAATTGCAGACAAACAGGTAATCGAAATATTATTGAAATAACTTATTATAATGCTATTTAATGTTAATACTATTAGGCTATATAAACAAGTTTAGATTTCAACAAATGTGATTTTAGAGGGTTGCATTCATGCTGTTATGTAATATGCTCCCACTGGGTGAGAATGGTATTTTGATAAACATATTTGACCTTAGTTGAACTCTGCTAAACATTCGTATTGATCTAATTCCGTTAAAAATGTATTTTTAATCTGTTAAAACCTACCTAACAGCAGATTGGTCTTTGGATGTTTTGTGTGTTTTTATGTTCACCCCGCAAAACAAAACCCATTTCTTAATGGAACATGGAAGCCCTTGAATTGACGGAGCCAGGGACCCAGCAACCGGAGTCAAACAGGCACCTCCGTGCAACCCATGTCCCTACGCGCGGTGCATTCACAGTTCACGGGCTCTGTGACCTAAATGTGATGTGACGGGAGAACCTTTACTGAAACAAACGGGAATATAGTATCAGGGAAGGCTGACCGAACTGTGAACTGAGGCCTTAACACGGAGCAAATTAACATAAACAAAAATAGCACAGCTTTTTCAGATCGCTTATATGCGTAGCAACAAATGCACCCAGGGATGTCGGGTCTGTTTAGCGCACGGATGCATAGCAAAGATATCTTTTCTCCGCATCAACTTCCAGGGCGCAGGTGACCATCCTCCGCAAGATCAAACTGGATGTGATCCTGGACTAAGCGCTTGCTCAGTCAGCGGCCTCGTGTAACCTAGAATGCCGACGTCACTAATTTGTCTCTGCTCTAGTGCGATTGGATAGTGTGGCGTTGTACACGATGGCATACCAGCCGGGGGTGCTTGCGTCGCGTTTAGTAGGCTACACCTGTTCCCACGTTGTGGTGTTTAGCTGCCTTCCCTGTTAAGATGTCTCTGGTCAGAATTAAGAGGTCTGCATGTCACACGCCTTCACCCATTATATGTACATTGACTAACTCATAGAGAGAGAAGCTCTTACGGGACCTCTCGGGCCCACTGAGCAGTGGAGGGACTGAGACTGATGACTAGCATGCGGAAAACATCAGGGGTGGAGGCGTTCATTTATGTGAATAAATGGATGCCTATGGTTCCTGGTTAAAAGTAGTGCACTTCATTTGGAACAGGCAACGTAGTGCACTTTATAGGGAACAGGAAAGACGGAATCCAGAAAATCACATTGTATAATTCTTGAGTAATTTATTTGCATTTTATTGCATGACATAATAATTTGATCACCTACCAACCAGTAAGAATTCCGGCTCTTACAGACATGTTAGGTTTTCTTGTAGAAGCCCTCCTGTTCTCCACTCATTACCTGTATTAACTGCACATGTTTGAACTCGTTACCTGTTGAAAAGACACCTGTCCACACACTCAATCAAACAGACTCCAACCTCTCCACAATGGCCAAGACCAGAGAGCGGTGTAAGGACATCAGGGATAAAATTGTAGACCTGCACAAGGCCGGGATGGGCTACAGGACAATAGGCAAGCAGCTTGGTGAGAAGGCAACAACTGTTGGTGCAATTATTAGAAAATGGAAGAAGTTCAAGATGACGGTCAATCACCCTCGGTCTGGGGCTCCATGCAAGATCTCACCTTGTGGGGCATCAATGATCATGAGGAATGTGAGGGATAAGCCCAGAACTACACGGCAGGACCTGGTCAATGACCTAAAGAGAGCTGGGACCACAGTCTCAAAGAAAACCATTAGTAACAGACTACGTCGTCATGGATTAAAATCCTGCAGCGCACGCAAGGTCCCCCTGCTTAAGCCAGCGCATGTCCAGGCCTGTCTGAAGTTTGCCAATGACCAGCTGGATGATCCAGAGGAGGAATGGGAGAAGGTCATGTGGTCTGACGAGACAAAAATAGAGGTCTAAACACTCGCCGTGTTTGGAGGAAGAAGTAGGATGAGTACAACCCCAAGAACACCATCCCAACCGTGAAGCATGGAGGTGGAAACATGATTCTTTGAAGATGCTTTTCTGCAAAGGGGACAGGACGACTGCACCGCATTGAGGGGGGATGGATGGGGCCATGTATCGCGAGATCTTGGCCAACAACCTCCTTCCCTCAGTAAGAGCATTGAAGATGGGTCGTGGCTGGGTCTTCCAGCATGACAAAGACCCGAAACACACAGCCAGGGCAACTAAGGAGTGGGTCCGTCTCCAGACCTGAACCTAATAGAAAATCTTTGGAGGGAGCTAAAAGTCTGTATTGCCCAGCAACAGCCGTGAAACCTGAAGGATCTGGAGAAGGTCTGTATGGAGGAGTGGGCCAAAATCCCTGTTGCAGTGTGTGCAAACCTTGTCAAGAACTACAGGAAATGTATGATCTCTGTAATTGCAAACAAAGGTTTCTGTACCAAATATTACGTTCTGCTTTTCTGATGCATCAAATACTTATGATTTTCTGGATTTTTTGATTCCGTCTCTCACAATTGAAGTGTACCTATGAGAAAAATTACAGACCTCTACATGCTTTGTAAGTAGGAACACCTGCAAAATCGGCAGTGTATCAAATACTTGTTCTCCCCACTGTATATTAAGACAGAATAGAGGAAGACACAACGGGGTAAGAAGGGTTAGGGAATACATGTTTTCACAGGATTACTATGCAAACCCATCCATACCTGTATAAGTATTTCCGACTTCTCCAGTGATTTTCCACTCTTACTTTGTGACTCTTGTTTTCTCTTTCCTTGCAAGTTTCAATAAACTGTTATTGTGCAATAGAGTTTCCCTCTGTCTTACCTGCCATATTCAGAACTGTGTGGACTTTTGAATTGCCATCATAGGCCTCACAGTGCTAGACCTTTACTTGATGTCAGCTCAGATATCAATACAACATGTTGTTTTTCCAGCCCAGTTTATAATTACAAATAATTTGAGGTCAACTGCTATACCCAGGTGAGTGGTATAGCAGTTGACCCAGGTGAGTTGTTTAGTATTTGACCCAGGCGAGTGGTATAGCATTTGACCCTGGCGAGTGCTATCGCATTTGACCCAGGCGAGTGGTATAGGACATCAGCTGAACACTGGGTTCCATGTTAGCTTTCATTATAAGGAGTTGTGTCCTGTAGCCGGCAAAATACCACAAAGTGCTTTCAATGCCATCCGCTTACTGCGTTCACTGCTTGCGAATCAACCTGAGGCCAGGAAGGAGAGGGGTCGGAAAACGAGGAGTTGGGCAAGGAGATGAACGATTGACTCTGTTTTTCGTCCTATTAATCACTCACCCCCAGGCTTGTGAGTGTGTCTGTGTGTGTGCGCCTGTAAACGTTGTCATCCTGCCAGTTAAACTGCAGTATATAGTATTTCATACACAACCAAACATGTAGCCTCAGTTCGTTACACAATAGGGGCTGTTGAATATAATGTATCGTAGGAATGCCCCTTGTCACGTATTATTGGAATACATACAACTCCATTTTGTATACAAAATGTGCCGGAAAAAGTGGTTGAGAATATTTTAATAAAAGCCCAATAATATGTGTATAACCAGTGTGGGACCAGGAGAGTGTCAGGTTAAGAGCATCTTTGTAAAAAAAAAAAAAAGAAAAGTCATGGCAGGGGGGAGAATTAAGATATTTGCTGCTGTAAAAGTTTAGCTAGGCAAGAGTTTGAGAGTGTGAAGAGAGAGGTCGCCTTATGTAAAAGGTCTCTCATCGCATTCCTAACCCTTTTAGCTTTTAGGATCTTGTGTAATTCAAGGAAAAAACATGATGGAGGAACGGAGCAGGAAAGGGTTTCAAATGCTGTGCAGGACCTAGCATAGCGAGCAGATGTCACTTCATTTTAAAGCCTAAGAACACACAACCACCCATGTAAATGATACCCCATGCATCTGCCAAAGGGAACAGGAAACGTTGTAGGGGGACCCAGGTCTTCCTTTCCAGGCTCTGTCTTCCACACACACACGTTAATAAGAATCCTAATTTAACACAGGAATAAGCTCACACACAGACCATCAATATTCCACTGTTTCTAAGATGCTAATGGGAGGAATGTTTTTTGTGAACTGCGGACGTTTCAGCACCCCTTATTTTCTCAGATCAGCGCCCCTCAGAAGACGGAAAGGCTGTTACGCTGTGTCGCTGCAGATAAGGGACTGTCTTTCAGTTTGTCTTTCTATCCACATAAGGTGAGCATTGTGAACATACAACAATCAGCAAAATGGGTCATTTTAGTGTTATTTTGGGTAATAACAATCATGTACGTATGTGTGATAGTGAGGAATGTTGAGACAGTGGTGACAAATGAATGGGCAATACAACATAAAGTGTCTCAGTAAGGTGGGTCTTCTCCTGCTGGTTCGGCTTCAACTTTTTAACAGATGGCCTCACATCCTCTTTAAGGACTGATTTGATATAAATGAGATTCATGATGGACGTGACGGCAAGACGGTTTGGCCCTGAGGCAGCCCCAATGTTGAATGCCTTCATGCTTTACGGTTGGTACAAGGTTCTTCTGTTCAAACATGACGCTTGGCGTTGCAGCCAAACAATGTTTCAGTAGTTCAGTGGTCTTCAGCCAGGGGCTTAAGGGGAAATCCCAGTCGTGTGTTGACACACAAGCACACATAACAGAAATGCTAAAACAAAAGAAATAAGCGGGTTATGTAGTTGTTGAGTCACATGGTATATTTAAATCCCATCAAATTCAAAGCCCCGCCCCCCGTGGTGCAAGTCAGATCCAGTCACAATAGCACGACTCTCTGAGGTGGTCTTTTGCCCATATCTAAGGGACACTCCATGGGAACCAGCTGGGTTGAGGTCACTCAAAAAGGGACACGTTTGCATCGCGCCCTAACGTTTTGGTTCAGTTACATATCACTGTGACCTTTAACATGGCTATCATTGGACTGACTGGAGCTGTAATATTTTAAGGTTTCTTTATATAGTGTACTGTATAAGGTGTGGCCTTGAACAATCCTTTTTATTTACTTAAAATTACATTGGGAGAAAGAGGGAATATAAAGGGGCTTAGACATGAGGTCAAATCTCTGGTATTGGTTTGTTAGATTTTCTATTTCAGTTTGATTCAGTTTCCTTTGCAGTCTTCTATGGCTGAGCTGGGAGACACTGAGGTGCTTCATCAAGCTCCTTTATGACAGTGTAACAAAACTAGATTTTGCCAGAAGGCATGTTGGAGACAGTGGAATAATATTCTGTGGTCTGGTGAGCTTTTCAGCCTCAATAAATTGCACTATGTTTAGGGCAAGCCTAACACATCACCTTGAGAATATCTTCCCTACTGTGAAATATGGTGGTGGCAGCATCATGCTATGGGGATGCTTCTCAGAATCATTGCGTGAACATTTGTGAAAAAAGAGGGGAAAATGTATGCATAAAAGTACAGAGAAATCCTGGAATAGAACTTGCTGTCTACAAGAGACCTGGGACTTGACCCCAAAATTTCAGCAGTACAATGACCCCAAACGTACAATGAAATGGCATAAAAAAGATGAAGTGGCATAGGGAAAGCCCGGACCCTAATCGAAATAAGAATATGTGGAAAGAATCGAAAATTCTTGTTTAGCAAATGCCCCTCAACTGGGTGGTGGGTCTTTGCTTTTCGTTTTGTTTCCTCTAGGTCAACAGGCAACCTCCTCACAAAGAGTCTCTTTTGAGTAAGATTCCTTTGGTTTGGACTGTTTTATTTTAGCCTGTCTGAACTGCTAATCATGAACTATGCAGAGGAACAGCTTTACCAGTGCCAGATAGGCATACCCAGCATGTACTGAGGTGACTGGGATTGGATGGAACGGGATAGAAGACTGTCTGTTTACGCTACAGTGGAGACTGGATTTCTTTCGTGTGTCTTTTACCCCTGACCGCACAATGACTCCATCTTCCGACAGGGCAATGGAAGTTTGAATTGAATTGGAAACATTGTGCCTGGTTAAAGGTTAGCATGCCTTGCGTTAGCATTCTGCTATCTGTTACCGTACTTTACCCTCACCCTGTGGCGAAGAGAGGCGCCAGTATGTGCGTGGGGGTGTGTCCGTGAGAGAGGAAGAAAGGAAACAGTTTTTACTCAAAAAATGGTTAACAGTGTGCTTCTGAACCATGTCAAAACCAGGACAATGTCTCCTTATTTAAAAACGAGGCCTAAGTTAGGGTTCGAGGTTAAAAATGACATATGGGGTTATGCGCCCACACACACACACAACAGTCATTACACATAGGAGAGCCCAGGATCACAAGCCTCTTACCCATCACGGTCTTCCCCAGAGCATTGAGCATGTCCGGGGCCAACCAGTCCCTACGCTGTCCCACTCTCTGTCCTCCATAGAGATAAAATGAGTCATAATCCCCATAAAACGTTGCCGACTGAACTGGAAAAGCAGCTCTTTGCATTCATACACCCCTCATTTATTATCCATATGAGTTCAAATAACGCTCAGTGTTTGGTTAGGCTTACACCACCTTGCCATTTTGATGACTGTGTGGAAAGCTATAGAACAAGTCAACTCGGATCCACTTTGGCTACGTATAAGAGACTATGTTTTGCAAAGGCAATTGAAGAAAATGATGTTGACGTCACCTTGTTGCGAGGAGTTTTATCAAAACTCAGGCCTTATTTGAAGCGACTCAAAAAAAAAATGGAAACAGGATTAAATTTAGAGGATGACGCTTGGACTATTTCCGTCTGTATCCCTCAGGATTTACATTTCTTTCACACTTACGTCCTTTCCTACTCTTGCTCTCTTCTATCTTTCTTTTTTCCTCTCTCTTCTGTCACACCCATCCTTCTGATGTCTAACATTTCACACTCTTCCTTTAAGGCTTTATTTAATTTCCCTTTTTCATTTCGAGGTGAGCTAGGATGAAGAATAAAGAAGATGTGCACATGTATACTGTTCATAATACATTAACATGCCACTCAAACATAACTCTGTTCACATCATAACAAAATATGTGCCGGTTTTGCATTTAGTACAGCTACATGATCTTTAACGTTAATAGCTGGCCAGCTACTTACCAGTAAATTGTGATCCTAACTAGTGTTGGGACTGCATCAGGCTTTGGCACAAGAAATTGCATAATTTGCATACCACATTTGTTTTCACGCCATGCTCAGAAAGCACTCAACTGCAAACTGTGCTCTGCAGATGACTTAGTGGTCCCAGTGGCACAGATAACCGTCTGATCAGTTGCTGGCTGAACCTGGAAATGACAGGCAATGGGCTGTACACAAACAAATTAGGGCAGGAAGCGAAAATATTTTATGTATTAAAATGAGACAACAAAGTGACGTGAGGTCTTCCAAGCAAAACCGAGCAATTCAGATGACGGATTTACCAACATACAGACGTCACAACCATACACATTTTTCATAATTTGGCGATACTAGTTACACGTGCCTTAGTTGAAATGTTGATTCAATTCAGTAACAGAACAGTAAACAGACTTTGCTGTGAATATCCTTAAATTATATTTAATCTATAAGCATCAACGGTCAAATCAATATATTAGCAAATCTACAATTCCACCAACGTCTTATGTCTACAAACATTACCTCAAGTGAACCCATCATCCTCCGTGTCTTTAGCTCTTCTTACAGCAGCGATGTTCAGCACCCATCGAGGTGCTTGGTTACACATGCGCTGCAAGGCTTCCGTGTAACAAAATCTCTCCCATCACGTCTCGTCGCACATTGACTGTACTCTCAAAATCTCTGCCAGCGCTCCTTCACTTGGCTCACTGGCACTTGGTCGGATCGTACCCGCAGGGCACCGAGACCAAGGCAGCGCCACTACCGCTCTCCCTCTGCCCCCTCCCCCTTTTCACGTTCCCCCGACTACCCTCTTGACCTCTCTCTCACCTCTCTCCCCTCCCATGCCCTGCCTTCCCCTCTCAACCGCTCTCCTCCGCCCTTCTCCCCTCCCTCCACCTCTCTCCTCGGCCCCTCCCTCCAAGCCCGCGCCTCCCCCGCGCCCTACGTCCCGAATCTCCTCGGCCAGTGGCGGGGCGTTCACCGGGGCTGAGGGAGGTCGCCATGCGGTCACTGCGTAAAGCCCGGTCGCTCTGTGACTCCGAGCCGCAGAATGTGACAGGATGCATTAACGCACTGCCGCTCGGATGGACAGAGCGAGGGAGAGGAGGAACAAGAGAATTAAAGAGATGGAGAGAAAAGGGGGATGAATGTGCACGGAGAAAGAGAAATATACATATATAAAATATATATATTTTTTTAATGTCTATACAGTAAATAAATAAATATGCCAATATATGCGTATAGATAGATATTTGTAGTGGGTGAATGAACGAGATGAAAACAAAGAGAGAGATGGTAAGAAAGATAGAGAGACACTGACAGAGAGATAAAGAGAGCAGCAAGGGCATCAGCGCACTTACACCAACACAGCCCAGAGGCTCTGGGGGCGCCAGGCGAGGAAGCTCATGAAATATGAAAGCGCTGTAAGGGATTTCGACTGCCCTCCTCTCATCTTCTCGCTGTCTCTCTCCGTGCCTCTCTCCTTCTTTATCGTTTCCTCTCGTATTCTTTTCCCTCTCCCTCTCCCTCGCTGTCATTCTCTCTCTCTTTCTTCCCTGTCCTTTTCGCTCCCTCTCGACATTAGAGCAGACACATCCTCAGGCTGGGGACCAGCTTTTACATAAATATATCTCATGATATCATGAGTGAATACCATACTCTCCCCCATTGCCAAATGTCCGTGCCGGCTTTGTGTCTCGCACGAGGAGGCGCAGCGGGGGGAAGCCTGGGTGCTCGGGGGTTGAAGGGCACGGAGTCTGCTGGTGTCTGATTGAAAGTGTTTGCATTAAAACTGACTGACTACATAGATGTAGCGTTAGCATCTGGCTTGGAAGAAGAAACTGGCCCCGTCTTTACTCAGCGATCCCATCCATGCTGATTCATCCAGACAGACGATTGGGCGAAAAAAGAGGGGCCAATGGCGAACACCACAGCGGGTTGCTCCGGCAGCCTGGACGTGGGCTCATATTCAGTTCTGCCTTAAGCCGGTTTGACTGGATGTGTTCCTAAGCCGTTACTGTCCAAACCAAATGCAGATCTAAGGCCTTAAAGATAGAGGCTTACTGTCGTTTTACACAGAGACGGGCACCGCGCACCCATGTATGCACGCCACTCCGTGAAGCAGAACCAAACTGGAAAAGCTTGTCTGTTTTCGGAGGCTTCTGCTAGGAATGAACACAGGAAAACAGAACACGGCCTTGCACCACATGACAATGGCTGGACCAGGGGAGTCAGTGAGCATGTTTAGCTGGTATTCTTTTGGGTCAAGCTGGGAGCAAAGCCAAGTTGACGGACCTTGAACCTGTACCGAATCAACGTCTTCTCTCATACATTAACTCAGGGACCTACACACTTAAACACACACACACACACGCAACAAGATTTGGAATCTAACGTAAACATTTAATTCAGAGAATTCCTAGGACAGGTGTCTGAAATGTTTCTGAAGGAATCATAGAGTATGGCATTCGCTAGGGAGCAAGTCATTTTTCAGAATCTCTTCCTCTGGACACAAATGACTGCACTGACCACATATCCATATCCAGCCACAAAAAATAGAAACACAACTTGCCGCAATTTCAAAGATTTCACTCAGTCATGGCATTGAATGGCAGAATGGGAAATTTATAGCAGTGTTCTATTGTCCCCATAATATAGCTGTGCTGTTCAATCAGCTCGTTGATCTGCCATGCCGTAAAAGTGGATAGATTATCTTGGAAAATGAGATACAATTGCAATCAGAGATGTAACTACAAATTTGTGCAATACATTTGAAATAAATAAGCATTTTATGCATATGGAAAATTTAGACATGTAATCTAAGCTCACGAAACATGGGACCATTACTTTATTTTTATTTTTTGTTTTGCAAAGTACAGCAAACCTCTAAATGTTTACATGAGCAACAATCAAGTTCATGTGAAGTATTGCCACCATAACGTGCAAAATTGCAAAGTATTAACATATTTAACCGTGACCCATCTTTTGGTTGATGCAGAGTTCATTCGATCTATAATTACTGATCAGACTTGGCTACCCTGCTGACGAGCATATAGATTGCACAGACAGAATATCACAACACACACAAAGGCACACAAATAGACAAACATGCACACACTACAGGCACACACACACACAAAACTGCTCTGTGACATGTTCTCTGCTGGCTCCAGAATGCCTCCAAGGCTTGCTCAATTCAACATAGACCTGTTTTACACTAGGCTCTGAACATTCACCATGTACAGTCAATGACCATACATACATGAGCCAGGTGTGTTTGGCCTAAATAAGTCATATATTGGCATCATGGAAGTATCTATTTCCCAGTATCAGGAGCAAGTCACATTTTGGTAAAATTTAATTTAGCCTTTTGTTGGCCAAAATGGGATTAGATTGACTTGGAGATTGCTAATCACACATATGCAATATAGGGCAAATAACCAGGTGTGCATCACGTGCTATAGACAGCAACAAATATTCTGTGGGCTAAATTAGAGATACCATTATGAATGGAAAAGTTCATATCTGTTCAATCAAGAAAATGTCAACTTGATATAATATTAAAAAAAATCTAAACATGGGCTAAAGTAGACAAGATATAAAATATCCACTGAGCGTAAAAGCTTGTTGCTTGCTCTTTGCGGTTTCAAGATGGGTATATGAAAAAGCACTTGGTGACAACTTCTGAAATGGACTTTCAGAAGTTGTCTCTGAAATTAGCTGAATTTATTTGATTTGATATACGTCATTTTGTCATTAGAACTTATTGTTCTAATAAAGTAAACCTATTTGAAAAGTGTAACATATTTTAGCCGCCCTTACAAAACAATGCGCAGCGTGTGGGGAACGGAAACAGAAGCTATTGAATCGAACAGCCCAGATGAATTCTACCCCAGAAGTTTCTTAGACACGCCTCTACAGTAGGTTACACACAAATGCTTCTTTATTTAATTGTAGTTAAATTGAAATAATGTACAGTTTTCCACATTTGACTGCGATAAAATACCATGTCCTGTAATTCCAAAGTGTGTTTAGTTTAGAATAAGTCAACTTAACTTTCAGAATAACAATGGAATTGCTGCTTGTCTCATTAATTTTGGGATACATGTTTTCAACAAAATAACTTCTTAGTTTTGGAAAAATAAATACATTGTTGGAATTAAATACATAGAAAACGCAACGATCGATCTGTAATGCATTTATCGTTGATCGGTTCGGTAGAGTTGTTGGGTTGTTCCGCGTGACGTGCGCAAACAGTAGAACCAGGAGTAGTGAAGAACAATCAAAGAAACCACGGAGATCATCAACAAACTCCGCAAAACTTCGACCAGATGAGATGACGACTGTTTGGTAAAGTTTTATTTTACATTCGTGCAGATACATTATACGCTAGACAGAGTGTAACACTGTAGTTTACTGTGTGCCAGAAGTTAATATGAAGTTCAATGTCTGAACTTGAGAGAAACAATGTCGTCATGCTCTGCCCAACGGTGAAGAGTTGCCTAAATACTGGCAGATGGTTAGGCTGAACATACACGTTTATTACAAACGTAGTATTATGAAACTATAATATACATGTGTTTTGTCCTAAACCTATTCTTGGATTGTAGTTTTGACCAAATAGATATTGTGCTCCTCTAGTAATCATGGGGAAGGTGGAGTGGCGGTGGGGTGGCGGGGCGCGAGGGTTCCACCGGACAGCGATATGTTCCAGGCGGCCACCTCGGGGGACTGTGACTGGCTGCGCTTCAGCCTGAAGCGGGCGCAGTCCTCAACGCAGCTGGACAAACAGGTGAGTATCATGCACTTTTTCGGTGATTTTAAATATAAAGGGGCGTTAGAAGAACGTCGATAATTAATCCGATGTAATATTGGTATGACAATGTTTCATATAATTTACACACCAGATGATTTTGAATCTATACAAAAGTGCCTCCGAAAATTCTGAGTTTCTATCGGCCTTCCCTCTCCTGCATCAGCATCACCAGACACGCGATCATCTGTCACAGAAACAGTTCACAAATTAGAAAACGAGCACTGAATAATGTAATATTTATGGTGGAGTTGAAATCAGTTTACATACTTATAACATATATGTTATATTTTTTGTTATATTTTAGATTGTTATGTATTTAATAAATGTATTAACGCTTTTGAAAGCTGGTCGACCAAAATGTGTCCGAAAAGCTAGGAGATGTGCGGCTCCTGTAACTTTTCAGCTAACTTAAAGCAAATGAGTGACTTCCCCTTTTAATAACACCCATCTGTTGAAGAGCAAGACGTATGATATTCATGCCTTCCAATGCATGTGGCTGTACTCACGTGTGTGTGTGTGTGTGCTTGCCTGCATACCTATATGAACCAGGGTCTGTCCGTGCTCCACGTAGCCTGCTTACACGGGCGTTTAGAGTGCATGAAGTTGCTTCTGGAAACCGAGTCGGTGGACGTGAACGCCAGCTGCCCCCTGGGCCGCAGACCCGTCCACATGGTCCTGACGTCCCGGAGTAGACCGCGTTCCCACGCCTGCCTCGCCGCCCTGCTGCAGCGCGGAGCCTCGCCAAACGTGTACGGAGACGCCGGGCCGCCGCCCCTCGCTCCCGACCGCGTACGAGGCCGACGGCGCTGACGACTTTGTTTTGCCGCATTTTCAGAGCCGAGGGCGCGGGCCTGACGCCCCTCCACCTGGCGGCCACCGAGGGCCTGCCGGAGTGCGTGGAGTCCCTGGTGGGCGCGGGGGCGGACACCGGCGCGCAGGACAACCGGGGACACACACCCCTGGACCTGGCACGCATCTGGGGCCACAGAACCATCGCCAGGTGTGTGTGGGTGGGTGGGTGCTCGTTCGTGACAGCTGGGCCATAGCGGGCACTGCAGATTAGCTTTCCCCGCTAAGTCAGAGAGACATGCGCTGCCGTGGCTATGCTGAGGGGGTCGAAACGCCTATCTGAAGACGAGGCTTGTTTCACAGCAAAAGTCACACATAACATGTACGTCAAAAGGGGTACGGGGTGGTAATGCTTTGTCCTCTGCCACATGGACGTGTTCAGTACAAGTGTTTTACATTAGTGTTGGCGTGAAAAGAACATGTTTACAGCCAACAGTGCCATACAAATGTATTAAGCCCTGGGCTGATTTGCTGCATTGTTACACATTTTCCGCTGGTCCGATGCTTTTGTGGCTTGTAGTTTACATTAACAGATACACCGTGGCCTTTGGGTAAAACTCCCCTTTTGTCTTCAGGTCAACCTGAACTCTTTGCGGCAGGATACAATTGGAAACGTTTCTTAGGGATTTGGGTCAGGGCCGAGTACTGCATCACTCACCCAAAGCTGCTTTATTTTTTTATTAAGATGCAAGGACTTTGCAGGCCATTGGAATTAACTGAAGCTGAAATCAGCTTGAGATGATGCAAGCTATGTGACATGGTCCATTGTATTCATGTCAAAACGGGAAGATAATGTTCATAAAGGGACGTAATCGCTGTACCATTGAAATGATGCCGGATTAGTATTAAGGGGACAAATGTGTGCCAAGAAAACATTCCTCACTACCTGCCAGTATCTTTGACACAAGGCAGGACCAGATTACATTTATCCAACCATCCAGTATGGGTGATCACATGCCCACTGTGGCTTCATCTTCAGCTGACAGTCAACCCGTCTCTGCATCTCCCGGCACTAGTCGTATGTGTAACTGTTTGCGTGTGGCCAGGTTTCTGAGGGATTCTATGTGGCAAAGTGAGAAGAAGATGGAGATGAAGAGATGCCGGGAACTGCGGAACCTTCAACAGCACTTGTTCAACATGCACAAGAGGGGCGAGGCTATAGAGAAGGTTGGTCCACTGTGTGGCAAACCCTGTGCAGGTGTTAATGGTGGTTACAATACACAGCATTGTATTACTGTTTTACTATATTATTTACAACTTACTATGTTTTCAATTGCTCAGGTCACACTCTTGAATTTTGGTTTGGCTGTGTCTCTTGCTCTCGTTGCCTTTTGTCGTGGTGATCTCAGGTGGCGAGAGAGAAGCTGATGAAAGACAAAGTCGAGGCCTGGGCCGATGACAAGGGCCTCCCCCTCCTCTGGCCCGAACCTAGGGCCTTGTGGAACCAGGCCCCCGCCTACAGACTCTCCCCGGACCAACGGCCTCCCAGCCAGAGAACCAGGGCCCGCCTCGGGCCGGTCTGGAACATCTCCCCAAACCCCCACAAGCCGCCGTTGGCCTCCGTCTACCGACCCCAGGAGGTGCGTATGTGCGGTCTGCCCGAAACAGCCCCGTCGGACCCTGACTTGAGGCACAGCGTCACACTCTCCAGGGCCGGTGGGGACGGGTCGCCGCGGTACACTGCCAAGTGGGACGACTCCCCCCGGCCACTCCCCAGCCTGCCCTGGGACGTGCTTCAAAGGGGGCTGTTCCCTGCCTCCTTCCGATCACGGATAGCCTCGCCCAGCCACTTCCGTCCCAGCCACGTGGCGGACCTGCCGCACCTCGGCTGCTCCGCAGGCCCCAACACCTCGCCCTGGTCCGAGGTGGCCATGCACCTGGCCGAGGAGCTGGAGCCTGGTCACTTCTGAGGAGATGGCGAGGAGGCAGAACCAGCCCCAAACTATTGTCCTAGGGTCAGATATATGTTCCTCCTCCAATGGTTAAAGATTTATGGTGCCGGGAGATCTGATCCAGAGTCTGCGGTTGGGAACATCTTCTACCTGAAGTAGTGACACACGTCCACTTTTCTTTGAGAAACGACACCGGAGAGAGTAGACACCCCAGTCACAAAACGCCACAGGAGATTTGACAGTGGTCTTCAAGAACATATTGTACAACTAAGGAGTAATATTGAACAGTTTAATCAGTTTTAGACATGTTACTTGAGGCATTAGTACTATAGATTCAATGTTTAATGAAGATCCCACAGAGATCATGAAAGAGAACTTGCATGGATTACTCAGCAATGGCAAAGCAATCTCAGGATAATGGTTAGGTATTGCATATGAAATGAGAAGAGAACAAGAGAAACGAGCACTACCTTGTAACTTTTCAGTCGGGGCTTGTGAAACCTTTCAAAAAGAAAAACATTTAAAAGCATGCTTCAGTCCTCTGTATGCTAATCCCCAAGTAACACTGGCTACTCAAGTGTAGCCACCCCTCCGACCTCAACATTCTCCAGCCACTTAGTTGCAGCTTCTTTCTCCTACGTGAGAGGGATGAGGTAGGTAGTGGGTGACACCACAGTGCTCTGGGTCCCTTGTCACAAACGGGGCCCTCTAGTTGACCTTCCCTCAGGGTCCAGACGGGGTCTCCAGGTGAAAGCTTGTCAGAAGAAGGTTGCCGGAGGGCGGACCTGTTGTTTCGTCCTCTAAAGGCGTCCTAACACAACGCAATCACACTATTCCTGTGAAGCACTTCACACCCGGTGATGCAGTGTAACAACCTCTCCTCAACCTCTTGCCTCGTTACCGCTGGCAGCCGCAGAAGTACAGAAAAGTCTGATAAAAGCACAAGACGCTCACAGTACAGGTGTCAGCCTGGTTAGCAAACCCGGAATTTGTGAATATGTTCATTAGTCCAGAGAAAACTAAATAAGAACATTCCCTTTCGTGTCGAATCGTTTAGCGAGTTACCAGCTAGTGAACACTACTGTGTGATGGCTTCAACCTGCAGGGTGACACGCCCTCTTCCAATCACATTAAACACTACACGATGCATCCACCTTACATACAACCCTTGACTGAGTCCTTACACCACATTCCAAATTATTATGCAAAGTAGAATTAAGTGTCATAAACATTAAATATGTTTTTCCATCAAATTCATGGATGGTTTTGTGTCTCCGGTCTCTCTGGATCACTGTAATCAATCTCAGACACCTGTGATAATTAGTTTGCCAGGTGAGCCCAATTAAAGGAAAACTACTTAAGAAGGATGTTCCACATTATTAAGCAGTCCGCAGCTTTCAAGCAGTATGGGAAAGAAAAAGGATTTGTCTGCTGCCGAAAAGCGTCAAATAGTGCAATACCTTAGACAAGGTATGAAAACGTTAGATATTTCATGAAAACGTGCGTGATCATCGTACTGTGAAGAGATGTGTGGCTGATTCAGAGCACAGACGGTTGGAGCAGATAAAGGCATAACGAGGAAGGTGACTGCCAGACAAATTCACCAGATTAAGAGAGCAGCTGCTAAAATGCCAGAACAAAGCGGCAAACAGGTATTTGTCACGCAAACCTCAATGTGTAGGATTCTCCAGAGGCTTGCAGTTGTGCATTAACCTACTATCGGCCACCTCTAACCAATGCTCACAAGCAGAAACGGTTGCAGTGGGCCAAGGATTACATGAAGAAAATGGATGGTCCAGATGGATGGAGTAGTGGATGGTTGGTGGATGGAGTAGTGGATGGTTGGTTGGTGGATGGTGCAGATGGATGGAGTAGTGGATGGTTGGTGGATGGTCCAGATGGATGGAGTAGTGGATGGTTGGTGGATGGCCACCATGTCCCAATAACGCTGTCCGAAGGAGGTGGCAGAGTCATGGGCCGGAATCATATGGAGAGAGCTGGTAGGCCCGGTTAGGGTCCCTGAAGATGTAAAATGACCTCAGCAAAGTATAGAGTTTTTGACAGACCACTTTCTTCCATGGTACAAAAAGAAGAACCGTGCCTTCCGTAGCAACATCATCTTCGTGCATGACAACGCACCTCATGCTGCAAAGAATACCTCTGTGTCATTGGCTGCTGTCGGAATAAAAGGAGAGAAACTCATGGTGTGACCCCCATCCTACCCTGACCTCAACCCTTTTGAGAACCTTTGGAGCCTCCTCAAGCAAACGATCTGAGGGTGGGAGGCAGTTTGCATCAAAACAGCAGCTCTGGGAGGCTCTTCTGACATCCTGCAGAGAAATTCAAGCAGAAACTCTCCATAAACTCACAAGGTCAATGGATGCAAGAATTGTGACGGTGAAATCAAAGAAGGGGTCATATGTTAACATGTAACTTGCCATGTTAAGATGATTGAAATAGCTTTTGATTTCAGTAAATATGACAGACCTCCTAATGCAGCAAATTCAACGAATTACAATTTTCAGTTCTTTACAGCCTATAAAATGTTTTGAAACTCTGTTGTACATAATTTGGAACAGTGCATTTTGATTTTTTTTATTAAAAAAAAAGATTTTCAATGGGTGGTTTGTTCAATGAAATTCAACTTCTACCCTAAAGGTTGATGACTTGAAAATTATACTGTCATTTGCATCGACTATTTAGGAAAATCTGTGTACAATATAATTTGCATAATAATCTGAAACATGGTGTATGTTGTGATATTACACAATCATGACACCCTGATGAACGACACATGCCTGTCAAAACAATGGTATTAAGTTATTGCATCAGAGTATACTAGTGTGCGGCTATTTCTTTTATTCTCTATTATCAGTGAGTCACAAACTATCTAACTGCCATTTTAACAGAATCAATTTACATAATTTAAGCAGTTCTGTCTCCAAACACTCCCCAGTTTCACCATTACAAGTGTAAAAAAAGAATCATTGTGCATGAACAATCCTGTCAAATATTAACATATGTTTGGGTCATTTTAGTTTCTTTTATCAAGTGACATGGTTCCAAATGAGCAGTTTGAGAACTATGGCGTTGATGAACAGTAAGGATGTAAAAAAGAAATCTATTCGTTCCAGACATTGGCTTAATAGGTGTCCCCATACTAGTCAAGTACCAGCACACAAGAAATCATCTTGTTTCACTCCAGCCCTGTTCCCACCCTCAATCCACCATGACTCAAACCTGGCTCGTATTCATTAGGCACCAAATGGTTTAAAAGAAATCAGAACGTACTAAAACGGAGAGGGAACAACACAAACGTATCCAATGACAAATGCTTGCTTTGCATTTCGATGCAGTTTGCACTAATGAATACGGCCCAGGCTCATACAAACGCATAGTTTTCATTCACAAACCTTTAAAAAACACAGAAGGGTCTCCAGCTACTGGAGCACAAGAGTCAAAGAAGGAGAGAGACTTCTGTTTGTGGTCATCCTTATCCAGAGACATGGACACTATTTCCAATACAGTGCACTTTTCCGGAAAGAAGAGAACTACATATCAAAGTCCTGTAAACGTACCGCTGCCAGTCCATTGCGCTCACAGGAGCTTCCGTCTGCTCTGCTACAGAGTACTCTTCATCCCGGACCAACTCTTCTTCATTCCCATCCCCAATCTACTCCGGTACCCCCGACCCACGAGTAGAGCTCAGTACATCTTTTGTCGACTAGGCAACACTGCCTCCTTGAGAAACGAGAAGATGAGAAGGATGCCGGACCGCTTGCCCCTTTTGCCCTTGGTGAAGTAATTTGACACCACGTCGTCTGGAAAAGGGAGAAGATAACTCAGCATAACCAACTAACCCGCCCTCTATAAAATATACAAGTTTGTTTAAGATAGATATGAGGTGGGGTTCGCCAACTTTCCTTTAACGCAACTATAGAATTTTGATTCATCAACATTATTTAGGTGGTTGTTGACAGAAAATGTACATTTTCACAGGTTAAAAAAAACATTCTTCATGGAGTACGGTGTGTTGTTGAAAAGAGCTACATTAAATGGTGAGGAAACAGGAAGAAGCACTGCGACTGTACATGCAATATCTGAGTTTGGTCCGAAAAACAAATCCTTTTAAATGGCCGTGACCTATTACACTAAATCGTCAGTACTTAAAAGTAGTGCACTACATAGTGGACAGGACGCCACTCACCCCCTTGCTGCATGGTGGAAGGAAGGACATTCTCCCCCGCCGAAAGCGAAACGAAGAACGAGAAGGGGATGAACCACAAGCAGATGGTGAAGTATGCCAGAACCTTCCGGGACCAGAGAGACGTTAACCAGGAGCACTGGCACACTTAGAACACACTACCACGGCTCCGTTTTACCGGGTCAGCTCATAAACAGAGGTGCTTGTGTAGTGTCGTTCCTAGCAGTGTTACGCGGACCCCGGGGCAAAACTATTTTGGTTCCTTTATGGATTAATCAACCGCTCAGTGAATGTCATAGGATCATAGAAATATTAAGGTGACCAAGAGAAGAGCTTTATCAGATTAGGTCAGATACAATTTAAGCAAAGCTGTGACACCTTTGCCATCTGCCACAACATCGCATTGTATGATGCTAGTAAGCTAATGAGGGTTCCTATTGTGCACCCTGTCTGACATATTTGTTTAATTAAAAAAAAAAAGAACACACAGCATTGATTATAATACTTGACGAGAAATCCAGCCAAAAGAAACATTCGTTATGAACATAATATTAACATATTTCATTACACAAAGCAAGCCATTGCTGAAAGTTCTATTGTCTCTGGGGTGATTGACGCAGTTTAGGTTTACCTCAGGTTTGTCACCTGGCTTACCTCTGAGAAGGGGTAATATTCTTCTGCAAAGTACTGAAAGGCCATGTAGTGATTCAATACCACCAATACTGTGGAAAGGAGGGAGGGGAAAACACAAGACATTGAAATGCAGAACCTTTTCCCAGTCAGCTTACTTGATCATGAAAGACAAAACATCCTGGGCCTGCAAATTACCCTCTGACATTTCTACCCAGTAAACCTGTGACTGACAGGACACTTGGTCCCGCCTCAGCAACTGCCAGGCTCTGACGCTCACCGCAGGAGAGAATAAAGTTGGGGGAGCTCAGCAGAATGTATGGGAAGGTCTGCAGGAGACCAAAGTACACCAGGTTGGTGAAGAGACCACAGGCCATCATCAGCCACGGGAAGCCCTCAAACAGGTACAGCCCAACCAGCACACCTGTGGAAAACTACAGCAGGGAACCCGGATTCCAGGGTTAGAACTCCAGTGACAAATCCCTGGATAATAATAGCATCTGTGCACCAAAAACCCAGGTCCTAAAACAAATACTGCTTTAGGAAAATGCCTAGCCATTCAGAAGCCCAGGCTACATTTAAGGAGGGAATATGTGTGTGTTTTGTCAGAAACAACAACAAGGGAGGAGTTAATCAGAAGAAATACTCAAGAAGATGGGACAGATATTAAGCCTAAGAGACTAATCGGCTAATGTTGATTGTGGCAGTTGGAATCTAAAAATTGTAGGCAATTTGAGAAGGTACTCACCAGTATCATGTACTTTATTATTCGACTGGTGGCAACTGTGTATTCTTCTATTAGTTCAGCCAAATAATACAGGCCAGCCGCTGTGAGACAAAGAGAGACATCAACCGAAATGCATTATCAGCTTTCCCATTGGCTTCATTGGTCTGTAACATGACAAGATCAATTACTCAATGAGTACACAGCACTTATGGCTGCAAACACACAATTACCCGTACACAGACAACCTAAAGTAACAGAAAACCTAAAAGGTAAAAAAGGGACATTCACAGACATGCTAGTAGAAGGGAATGGCAGCTTGGCCTCTAAAACAAGTCACAACATTTACATCGGAAAGAAAAGGGTTAACGACACATGCGCACAAAGGATCCGCCACTCGTCACGCAAAGGCCAAAGGGAAGGCACGTTCTCCTGGCCGGCCTCCGTGACACACAGAAAAAAACACACTTCGGGGAGAGCCCCCTGCACTTTTGAACCCTATGCTCAAGTGCCAGCAAAACTTATAACGTGGAATGACAGGCAGACATGTTTTTGTTTTAACATGGAGATCTCCCTCTCTTATTTTAACTGGCTCGTTTCCTGCAGAGAGAACGAACCCACTGTGTGAGCATGAGATGTAGTAGCCATTTCATTTCCATTAAAACCAACAGGGCCAGTTGTTTCGGGTGTAAACCAAATTGCAGATTAAATTGGCAAAAAAAGAAACCAATTTCATAACATTTGAAACTGTCGAATCAGATTATAGTTAGATATATAAAACAATACATCTTTACATCATGTGTCCCTCCGAAACAAGGATCACACTGTCCATCACATTAAAATGAATATCCCCTATGTTTACAAACATATACAGTATGTAAGTAGCACATTATTTACAGCGCCCTTCAGAAACATCTGGTAAAGATGTGCAAAAAAGGGTACAAAGAAATGTCATTGTTGTTTATCAGCTTGTTCTTACATAGAAAATATGACAGATCATTCAGGTGAAAAAATATAAATATTTATTTGGCTCAAAAACATGCATCACGATTACTGACACCAACGCATGCACTTTGTGCATCCACACTTGGTCAAGAAAAGAATACTTAATACTAAGATTATCTGAGATTAACATCAGATATGATGAACTGAGATTTTTCATTTATGCAGAAAATCCTCAGATCCTTCAGAGTCCTTGGTCCTAAGTTGTTTACTAAACCCTTCAACTCACCCTACATGTTTTCTATAGGGTTTAGGTCAGAGGACTAGATAATTCAAAGATGAATTCATGGTCAGTGACCAATTTGTGGGTGGATCAAGAGGAATGCTTCATTGTAGTGTTTGAAAATGCCAGCCTGGCTGATGGCAGAAGGATTTTGGTTTAAAATCTCCTGGTAGATAACAGAATCCATCATGACATCCTATGTCCTCAAACAATGTTTGTTTTATCATATCATATTAAGAGTTGATCTTCCGATTGTTTTAACAACATTACCATGGGGGCCATAATTGTGCGGAATACGGTATATATCCTTAACTGCAATAGGTATCGTGCATTTTTAAATGACAATGACGCCTCCATCCAAGAAGCAATTGAATATTGCAACCGTTTGTATGCTGAAATAAACTCCAGCTCAAGAAGGTTAAACATGGTCAAGTAAGACACAATTCCGAAAGTGCCAACGTGGACCGGACATGCGCCAGGTGATACGTTCCTTAATAGTTATTGATCTTCTTTAAAAGTTATGTCGTAGTTATTGTGTACTATTATTTACAATAATGTTACTTTGTAAACAGCGGTGTTGCGCTGAGAATAAACAAGCAGCAGTAGCCCAGAGCATAATTGGCCACTAGCAATACATTATAGTACTCCCAAGAAAACACCCAGCTAAACACAAAGAATGTGTGTTTATGTAGCTAGCTACAAAAAAGCTAGCTAGCTATCTTATCTTAAGCTTGGTCACACATTGTAGCCAGGATTTTAATAGGCATTATTATTGAATTATACAATTCACTAGCGTTACGTGGACAACAGCTCTAGGTTAACGCGTTAGATCCAATTAAAACATATGTATTACAACGAACGCCACTTAGTTGCATGGACAACGACTTGAGTACACATAACTGGTCGATAACTACACTTTTGAAATTGCTAAATCGATTGGCGCTATCTATCTTGATTGGATTAAGAACCATAACGTATTACTTATGTAGTTAGCAACTTGATTAATTGTCTGTTAGCCCAATATTATAGGAATTGTAATGCATTTGTAACGATATACTGTAGTTATTGCTAGCTATGTAAGTGGCTAATATCCTAGCCAGCTAACGTTAGGTTGCCAGTTACAGTTCTTCCGCAAACTATGTTGATTGTTTTTGTCACATTGCTTGCAGTAGTACGAGACGAAGCAAGATTGCCATGTATTAATACTAGGCTTGATGGAAATGAAGGAAATATTACGATGTTATCGTTAGCTGCAGATGGCTAACAACTTCAACATTTACAAATAAACTCACCAATTGCTAGTGTGACGAAAGATATTTGTATCACCAACGAGAGCCAACTTAGTAAATAAATAAACCACATCTCGCTTCATGTGAAACAACACACATAAATAAGAATAAACAAAAAAAAAAAGTAAAAATAAGTTATCTAATATTAGGCAATGAAATATTTTAGCCAAGCAGGTTGGTCAAAGTTCCTCCCACTCCCAGACGTAGAAGAAAGCACGGCAAGACCGTATCTTGGTAAGAACTGGGGTAGCAATCATGATGGACCTATGAGTGTGGACTCTGGCTACAGCGCCAATTCTGGTCGGATGAACTGCAACTGCTGCAACTGCAGCACATGTATATATTAAACCTGCAATTTTGTTCTGCATATGTACTATTTTGATTATGTGTGCGTAGTAATAAAAGTAAAATCACAACCATTTCTCCGTTAGCCATGAAAGTTTTAAAACGAGTGCTTTCGATAATTTAGGCACAACATATTACGTAGGACACCATTTTTGGGGACTCATTTTGTCTTGAAATATAAAACACTTTAATAACCAGTGGCTAAAATGTACGGACTGCCTTGCTTTACAGCTGACAAAAGAAATCGATAAGGATAAGTGAATATGCTGCTGAAGGTATTCCATGCATTATACACAATTAAATATTTATATGCGTGTCTCAAAGTTGATAGTGTAATTCGACAATTATTTTTATTTCCTTTAGGTAGGTTATATAGTGTTAGATTTTCTAATAGTTTTCACACTATGTGGTACTGTGTGTTGTCCTTGTCATTGAAAGTTGTTGTTTTTTTATGCATGTAAATATCTGTGAAATGAATCAAATTTAACACTCACATACACACATGCAGAGGGGAGTAGCATCATGATTTGAAACCCGAATATCTTGATATTGTTGGGGGGGGGGACTATGAAAAATGTATGCTGAAAGGGAAAAGCAAACATTTATAGTAAAGGAGCTAAATTAAATAAATATCTAATGAGAGAACAGCACGCAGCAGACACTAAAATGGTGTCAGAGTCAAAGTGTGAAAGTAATCCCATCCTTTTCAAATGCTTTTAACAAAGAGCAGGGGGGGCTGTATGTGTGAACGCAAAAAGGCTCTATCTATCCAGTCTCCATTTCAGACACTTTCAGAGGCTGGATGATTGTTAAGATCACCTGAGCGCACCAATCTTGACAACACCTTTGCAAACCGGAGTATATAAAGTGCCTTGATGGCAGAAGGCTCCATTCCTTTGTTGTGTGAGATAATTAAAAGGGGCTAGGTCTACAGCTGTAAGAAGGGCCAGAAAGAAGGTATCTTTCCGCTTCTGTAAATGAAACATTTGGAATTATTAGGAGGTGGTATTTCATATTACTGGTATGTGAGCTTTCTTTTCCAAGTCAGTCATAAATCAAATATTTTTTGTTTTTATCAAAACATGATTATTTGAATAAGTAAATGAGTACTAGGGACCAAAACAAAAATATGCACACCTTTGGGTCCCCAGCAGCAGAATTAAATGTCTTTACCCAGATGGCAAAAGAAGCATTATTAGGAGTAAAGAGCAGTTACATCTTCCCGCAAAATCAGAAAGGGAGTTAAGGGAGGTTGGTGAAACAACGTGGTACACACTAGTCGAGGCTTTTCTCAACTCAGATTTCTTCCTGGCATATTAATAGTTCTGATGCTCTAATACGGGAGTTCCTCTTCTCTCGGTTTTGCTGCAGCCTCCGGAGAACAGGGGTGCTGCAACTCGCTCCTGCCCAGGGAAGGGCACCTTCTGCCAGGCCACCTGGCTGGGGACCTTGGGGTAAGACAAAATCATTGTGTAATACTAAGCCACATAACTGTTGGGGAAAAAAACGAACAACTACAGTACGTGGGCTTATTTCTTATTATCTAACCATACGAGAGAAGACTGCAACTCCACCACTATGATACCGCCTCACCTCGCATGTTGGTAGCGGTTGTGGAGGGGGAAGAGCTGGTGGTGTCAATTCCATCGCCTATGGCCCGCCTTCTCCTCTGTAGCACCAGCAGTAACTCCGCCTCCCCCACCTTGCGACTGAGCCTTTTCCGTGACGTCGCCCCCCTGTGGCCTGTGTACTTCATGGTGTCCTGTAAAGGAAGTAAGGAGGAAGGTAACTATTCAATCAAATGATTCAGCAGGAGAGTAAAGCACTCAAACCAAGTAAAAAGATAGAATAGAAAAAGTAGAGCAAAGGGGAGGCTTCTTAATGCTTCCACATTATCTCATCAACGTATTTCACCCCAACACCCTTGATTGGCAATTTTGATAATATCCTATCTTACCAGCATTCCTTTCAGCTCCAGCACAGCTGATTTTCTCTTCTCGATCCTCGGGTCCTGTTTTTGTTAGATTATTAATGAGAAGCAGTTCAATCCTAAATAAATATGTATTTTATATGAATTGCAATTGTAGGTAAGGTATTACAACTGCTCACCCTCCAGGAACTGTCTTCTTCTGCTGTGTCCTGAAATAGGTCAGTGTCATAATATTATGTTGCAAGACTGCAATTGTCTCTGGCTATAAGATAGCATCACTGTCTGATTGGTTTGTTGATTTACTTTGTCTGGTTGATTGGCTAATGTATTTTGGGTGATTTGTTGATTGGGAATGGATGGATCGATCCAGTCCTACCTGTGATCTCTGGATTGGTCTCAGGACGATTCCTTTCTTTATCCGCTCCATCATCTCATTCACTGCTTGGTACTTAATGTCCCCAGTAGGATCTGGCTCTGGCGAAAGTATGGACACACCACAATTTACAGGCAGAACTGAGCAGGGTTCAACTGACTGTTGTCAGAACCAGGGTCCTTGTTGACCTAAAAAACGGTGATATATAAATATAAATAACACTCACTGTTCTTGTCCGTGTTGCAGGTCAACGCCTTTCTCTTGTTGCGCAGGACGACAAGTGGACTACAGATAGAAAGAGAAGAAGAAAGTCAAATATGATCGCTTCATTCATTCAAAGTATGTCTTCTGGTATTGCCAACGCCTTGCTATGTAACAGTTGAACCAGCTTTTATTTTCAATTTCAGAATGCCTGTAAATACAAATCTTTTGAAATGGTATACCAGTACTTTATAATATAGTGCCTTTGTATCATGTGTTTGTGTTATACATTACATGGCCAAAAAAATATGGACACCTTTTCAAATGATTGGATTTGGCCATTTCAGCTACACCTATTGCTGACAAGTGAATAAAATAGAGGCCGTGCCATGTCCATAGAGAAACATTGGCAGAAAAGTGGCGCATAGGTCTTTGGCTTTCATCGTTGCACTGTTATAGGATTGAACTGCCTCAGTCAACTGTAAATGGTGTTATGAGAAATGAATGACCAGATGCCGCAACAGTCTGTCACACAAGCTCACAGAACGGGACCACCAAGTGTTGAAGTGCAGAGCATGTAAAACCTGTCTGTTCTCTGCTGGAGGAATTTACTATAAATTTCTAAACTGCCTTGGGAAGAAAAGTCAGCACAATATCTGTATGTTGGGAGCTTTATGGCATAGGTTTCCGTGGTAAAGCCGCCGCACAAAAGCCCAAGAATAGTGTAAAGCTTTTTCTATGGATCGATAAATCACAGATGATTTTATCATCTGGCTGTCCAACAATGGTTTTGGCGGATGCCAGTAGAACACTACTTGCCTGAATGCCTTGTGCAATCTGTAACGTTTGGTGGAGGAGGAACAATGGTCTGGGGCTGTTTTTCATTGTTCGGTCTAAGCCCCATAGTTCCAGTGAAGGGAAATCTTAACTCTACAGCATACTATAATATTGTAAATTATTCTGTGCTTCCAACTTTGTGGTAACAGTTTGGGGAAGAGCCTTTCCTGTTTCCGCATGATGATGTCCTCTTGCACAAAGTGAGGTCCATACAGAAATGGCTTCACATGGTCGGTGTAAAATAATTTGACTGGTCTGCTCAGACCAATGTCCTTAACTTCATCAAACACTTTGGGTTGAATTGGAAAGCCGACCTCGAGCCAAGTCTAATCACCCAACCTCACTAATGATCTTATGGATGGATGGTTGCAAATCTCCACAACAATGTTATGGCTTCTAGTGGAAAGCCTTCCAAGAAGAGTGGAGGCTGTTATATTGGCAAAGGGAGGGACCGACTCAAAATATGCTCATCATTTTGGAAGGACATTTTCAACAAGCAAGTGTAGATATTTTGTACTTTTGACCATATTATTTTGGAAGTACATATGGACAGAGAATTCAATAGGGATTGGCAGATGCTAGTCCTAATGTGTTGATCTTAATTACATGATATATGTCTCTCTGGATCATCATTATCACCACAGAAGAGAGAAGGGACCGGGTTTGATATCTGACAAAATGAGAATAAGAAAAATTAATGTATTCACAGGAATGATTCTATAGTCATGTATGGATTATTCGGGTTACTCATTAAGAGCTGAATCTCTAAATATATTCTGTTGTATGAATCCTAGTGGATGTATTTTCAAGGTGACTGGATCAAATTTGTCTGTTAGCTGTTGCTTCTCATCAGGGTTGGGGGTTGATTTAATTTAAATTCCAGTCAATTCAGAAAGTGAATCAAATTCCACAATTGTTCATCATTGAAAAGCATAAAAGAGTTGGACATTCTGTGTAACTTCTGAATGCCAAATTGTGTACCCCAATCCTGCATCTCAAATGGGAAACATTCCTGTCCTAACATTAAAAAGGAGAAATCCGATTACGAAATTATTTCTGCTGTGGGTTTTCATAACACAAAGTGTAATATAATGTTTACCATTAATTCATTGGATTTGGGTTTGTCAAGTTTTGGCTTTTTTATTAAATGTCCTTGGTTTCTCCCTGCGCCTGTGTCCTGCATCATCATTCAACTTTAAACGTTTCCTTAATTTGTTCCTGTCTGTGTCTACGTATAGATTCTCTATTTGAAATGTTAAATGTTGACTAGGACATATTTTCTAATGTTTAATGCATTCAATGTTCTATCCCTTTTTTCCTTCATGACAAAATATAATCACATAGTAATGCTGGGATTCTGTATTCGTATTGGTAATAAACTAAACAGTTTAGTTTAAGAAGAGTTGCTACTGTTTAAGTGGATCTGGCCTAATGAACGTTGTAAACGTTATACCATCATTACTTATACATAACTACACAGCTTTAAATACAATTCTGTATATAAAACCTACTCTACGGCAGGACTGCAGGGAGGTGGTGGCAGTGGAGGAGGTGGAGGTGGAGAAGGTGGCGAAGTAGGAGGTGCAGAGGTTGAGTTGTCCTCCCCTGGTTGGTCAGCTTGGGAAACACTGTCTTCCCCCAAGCCTTTCAGCCTATCCTTGAGCTGTTTCACTGAACGGAAGTCATTTGATTATTTGACTTGAGCATTGGCGTGCCATACCCATGGTGAAGATTGAGAGATGGGCCAGATGTCTACCTTCCCCCTGGAGCTGGGTGACGGTGCTCTGAGCCTCCTTCAGCTGGGTTTCAAGGTTCCTCCTGTCCTCCTCACTGCTCTCTTGCTGGCCCCTGACGCTTTGCAGCTCAGAGTGAACATTGCTCTCTGTCAGAGAACTCTGGATCTGACTCACCTGCAATAGGTGTACCGCACGTGGATGTATGGGTTATGGTTGGACATTCCCATTACACTCCGATCACTAGACTTTGTGACTACACATTTAAATGTATCCTACGCACAACCACAATCTCCTCATGTGTCTTTTAATACATTTAAGGAGGCGTAAACTTTACCGTCTCCACTTATTTATTCGCTCATTCTCTTTTTCTCTCTCACACACACACAGACAAACATGCGTACCTGGATTTGGTAATAGAGTTGTATGTCCTGTAGGGTACTCTTGATCTGGGCCACCTGCTCCAGAGCCTGTTGGAGCTGGAGATTGGTCTCGGAACTGTGTTTCAGCACCAGGCTCTGTCTCTGGTTCTCCGTCTGCTTCACTAACACCTGCAGGGTAGTCAGCCACCAATAAACCGATCAGCCACCAATGAACCAATCAGCCAACCGATGAACCAATCAGCCACCAATGAACCAATCAGCCACCAATGAACCAATCAGCCAACCGATGAACCAATCGGTCTATTATCACTCAATTCATTTACCTGGGAATATGCTCTTGCAGCGTGTACAAGAATACGATTTTGGCTATTAGGAGTGTTGGGTGTTTTTTAATTCCCGTCCAGCTCCATCTATCAGGGGATCACTGACTTTTAGACAAACAGGACACAACACGTGAAGGTGGGCAAGCCTTGTTTGTCTTGCGGCTCTGGAACAGCATGAGGATGCATGGTCTCACCCCTTCTCTAGCCTCTCTACACCAACAACTGCAACTTCAGAAATAAATCTTGCACATGACGCAACTCTGGCCTCATCCGGGACATTGACGAGGTCACCTGGCAAGGGGGTCTGGCTCTATTAAAACGACCTGGCACTCAACACAGACCACACGGTGTAAGGTATGTCCCAACACACCAGTGCCCTCCAGATTCTTTCCTGAAAGGGAACAAATATTCGGTCACGGCACTGGAAACCGACCACAGTGTGAGGCTCACGTAATAGTAAAACAAGTGATCGACATGAGAATGAGTTTAGGAATCGAAAGGGAGTCGCTTTCACTTCTGGTTCGCGCAATGTCATACACATCGCAGGCGCTGTGATGGTTCAGTCAGCGGGCACATCAACGCTACGGTCAACACCGCTCCCCATATTTACAGCATGCTACCCTGGTTAAGGCATACTAATGCGTGAAGGGCATATTCCCAATGGCAAGGCACCAATTAGGTGCTAGAATTTGACACGCTAAGGGTTCCCGGTGTCCACAAATCACATACTCACAGACACACACACATTGTGTCCTGTTTCTGAGGCCCAAAACATCATTACACAGCGCTGCACACGCAGAGAGACAAGCCTATCAATAGGAGGTGTGTTTTCAAAACACGTGAGAGTAGACAAACAGAAGCGCGCGCGCATACACAGGACCACCGTCTAACAGATAATTATTGGCATTGCACTGAGAGAAAAGGGGGTTTGTGTGGCTGTGTGAAAACAGTAGGGGTTCTTTTCACAGGTAAGGACCCCTGTGAGGCGTCCCATTATGTGCCCGTCTGGTAAATAGCGAACGTCGTGCACAAAGGCGACAATTGCTCGCCGTTCAATGTAAAGTGTCAATCTATAGTCGGGGTTGTGTGTAAAGCTAAAGTTCCCATTGTCAAACCGCGGCCGTGATGAGCGCTAATTATCTGCAAGGGGTGGCTACTTTTGTTGTCTGTCGAGACACACAGGATATTTTTCTTCTAAAGGGAAAAGAAAGCCAACTTTGTATACAACAAGACCAGCTGGGAAACCTGAGTGTGTGTGTGTGTATGTGTGTCGGTTTCTGTTTATGTCTGTGTCTGTCTGTCTCCTTTACAAAGTCGGTCTTCTCCAGCTCCTTCTCACACCTCTTTGTATTTGTTTGCCTAATTTGTCCCGTTTCATGAATACAGAATGAATAGCTCCCCCCACCCCTTTCCTGCCCAACAATATGGCCCCTGTCTGAATGAGGAAGTGAGGAAGTAGCCCGCCTCTTCCTCCATTCAATAGACCCGCCCCCGGTTCCAAGCCACTGCTGCTCCTTGTCTTCCTGTCGGCATGACAGCGGATCACTGTCGCCAGAGGGCCGACTGAATACACACCCATCTCCGCATCCATGACGAACTTAGACGTACATTCAAATCCCCAGAACGGGTGGAATCTCCTCCGAAGCCCAGTCAGTGGTGGTAACAGTTGTAAAATGGCCGTTCGAAATGTTAGTGTCTGTGGTCTCTCTCAGTGCTTCTGTATTCAGACATTGCACACCTTGTCTTGTGTATCTGTGAACTATTCTCTGGTGGTTAAAGGTTGAGATTGTGGCCCAACATCACACATGACAAATGTGATTTTGTTTACCTGGTGGGCGAAGACCTCGGCATGCTGTCTGAGATCTTGCTCCAGCTCTAGTTTCTTATTGATCTCTGTGAACTCCTCTGTCACAAGATGGGACACTATAAACACACACACACACAGGCAAACCATTGAATGTTACAGCTTTAGTATGAGAGACTCTGATGGCTTGCTGCTGATGCTAAGCAGTGTTTTCCTGGCTGGAAAGTATTTATTATATTCTAGTATCATTATATTATAGTATTATATATATATATATATATTTAAAGTAATTAAAATATGCACGGTATGTACATTGTTAAACATAAGAGTCACAGCTAATTCATTAACCTTAGCTGAGATCTCACCTCTCTTCATCTTGTTAAGGGTTTTGTTTTGCCTGGTCAGTTTCTTCAGTACACTTTCTTTCTCAGCGATCTCCAGGATCAACTAAATGCACAACAGCAACAGGACGTTACGAAAACAAGGTGTAGTTTCACTCCGCACACACACACACACACACACCCACGCAGCTGGCTGCTGTACCTGTTCTTTGAGCAGGCTCTGCTCTCTCTCCAGGGCCTCCACCTGTCCACACAGCTGCAGTTTCTCCCCCAGCAGCTGGTCTACGGAGGCCCGTAAATCTGGCCAGGGTGGTGGGGGGGAGGTGTAGAGGGAAGGCGAGAGAGAGGGTGAGGGAAAGAGAAGGAGAACGGAGGGATGAGAGAAGGAGAGAGAAGGGAGAGAGAGAAAGGAACACATAACACACAGAAAGATGACGAGCAGGTGTTTTGGCTTGTAGGGACAGTTATGAGGACACAAATTAAGCCTAGTCCCGTAATAGAAATACAATCTCGATGAGGATTTCTTTTGAACAGGATGTTTTAGTCTTAGACTAAGTTACACTTCGTCCCCAAAACTGGATTCAAGAACAAAAAAAGTACTTTCAGGTCCTCTATAGCCCTTTATACCCTGATCTCTTACTCATGAACAATTCAGCCTGTGTGGTAAGGTTACTGTGTATTGATAAGGTGTATTTGGTAAGGTTGTAGTAATACAACTGTGTGTAGTATGGATGTAGTAATGAAACAGTATGGCTAGAATGTTTGTAATGTAATGATACAGTGTGTGTAGTAAGTTTTTTGTGTAATGATACACTGTGTGTAGTAAGGCTGTGGTAATGATACATTATGTGTAGTAAGGTTGTAGTAATAATGACAGTTTGTGTAGTAAGGTTGTAGTGCAATGATACAGTGTATGTAATAAGGTTGTAGTAATAATGTACAGTTTGTGTAGTAAGGTTGTAGTGCAATGATACAGTGTATGTAATAAGGTTGTAGTAATAATGTACAGTTTGTGTAGTAAGGTTGTAGTGCAACGATACAGTGTTTGTAATAAGGTTGTAGTAATGATACAGTGTAAGATTGTAATAAATGATATGGATGTAATAACAATGTATTGTAGGGCAGACCTTAACCAGATTGACTCTTTACCTCTGATCTGGTCTTGTCCTTCCGACACGGCTTCGATGTCACTATCAGGGCCGGGGTCGACCCCGAGGTCAACCGTTTCCAAAGCCGTGCTCTCCATGTTTTCCGGACCCTCTGGGATCAGCGGCATCAGAGCCTGGCTCCTCCTCTTCAGAACCTTGTTTTCTTTGGTGACCTTTGTTTCCAAACCGTAAAAACTCTTTAAGCTCTTTATCTCACAAGATTCATTGGCCGACCCACGGGTTAACGCTAGGGCGGCACTACATGTCAGGCACTACTCCAGTGGCATGCTATTCGGTTCAGTGAATGACCTTAAACCATTCTGGGGAGTTCTAACTAGATCGTTTGAACTGCAGTACCCATAATGCAACCCACCCTGACAGCCAGAGACTCTGCACTCTCCCTGCAAGAGCGCTCAATCTGGAACTGAATCTCTAGAACATCCATTTCCTTCAAGAGCTGAGAGGTCACTGAGGAGAGAGAAAGTATATAAATCTTTATGTCAGAGAGAGGGGTATTTGGGAGTATGGCAGAGAGAGGCATATTTGGGAGTATGCCAGAAAGAAGAGTATTTGGGAGTATGCCAGAGAGAGGAGTATTTGGGAGTATGGCTGAGAGAGGAGTATTTGGGAGAATGCCAGAGAGGAGTATTTGGGAATAGGACAGAGAAAGGAGTTTCTGGGAGTGTGGGAGCTAGCTGAAATAAGGCCCTAGATGAAAATACTACCAAAGTGTGTACACAAATGTTCCCATTTATGAGTATAGTAATTCACTGAAATACTGTGCTTCACCATCTAATCATTTTGATTGTGCTGCTCACCCTCTTCTATTTCAAATAGCTTCTGATTGGCTTCATCTCTCTGCTTCTCCAGAATCTCACACTACAGGAGAGACCGAGCAGACAGATAGAGGAACAGAGGTGTCATTTACATCCCATTATTTTTGTTCCAAGGATTAAAAAAATGTATATTGAAAACATTGATATTGTTATTATTTTTTCTAACAAAGAAAGACAAATACGACTAATCATATCTAGCCTACCTGAATATCGTCATCTTCAGAGGTGCTGCAGCTTTCACCACTGAAGTCTGTAATAATATGACACAAACATACACTGCTCAAACAAATCAAGGGAAAATGTAATCATACCAGCACAACACATTCATGAATACAGTTAAATCACCTTATTAATCTCCTTCCAGCTATCCATTTGAAATAAGTGGTCAACCTAATGAGTTATAAGACTTGTACTTGTACTACATTAAGCAAAAAGACAAGGCCTTGTAGGCAGGGAACAGTGAAACACAGGAAGAGACTACAGAAAATACATTACTGTCATCTGGAGATGTTATTTGAAAGTGTAACCATTTGTCTAATCATTTATAGATTGTAATATATTTATATTCCATAACATGTTGCCTGTCGCTTTCCTTCTATCATCCTCCCACATGCAGGATCTTCCATAATTATATATTCAAAGAGGCACAGTGGTCAACATCTTACTGGCTCTTTTGTTTTGGCTGGGGTGACACGTTTAGTAGACTAGAGTAGCCCCACCCACAATCAGAAAAAACAGTCCGCTGCCTTGGTTCTCCTTCTGTTTATGGTCTCACTGTAAATAAGGATCTGAGCCATGCATAGAAACGGATAGATTACTTCACTTTTAATCAGGATTTCTGTTCACCATTCTGTTCATTTGAATCAAATGGGTCATCCAACTTTGGTCATTCGGTGGGATTAACTAATTAATTATACTGGTGAACAAAAACGTATAGAGTGAAAATTGAGATGAAGGCCTAAAAAACCATAAGCACATGCTTTCCCAGACCTCGTAATTAGACAGCTACGGGGATGAGATGTCTATCTACTTCTATATACCGCTGCTATTAACATTGGGAATAATGGGTGCACTCTTTGCACATTTGCTACCCTAATTTTGAACATGCTACTTTTAAATAAAAATGCCAAGGAAACATATACTGCATTCTTTTTATACTGGCCATATTCAATCTACAATCCGCAATAATGGATCATCTTCGGCCTTCATCAAGACAATATTTAGACAAATCATTTTAGAAAACCTATACCTGTAGACAAATATAAAACAACGATAGAATTCACTATTTATTTGGTCTCCGGTATAACTCTCCCTAACAAACACATTGGCCCTCAAGTGCAGACAAAGATCTTGAGTCATTTACAAAAAACAAAAGCTGTAAGTAAGTAATGGAATTTGGAGTCCTTGATATACAGAACCATTATAGAAATCTGTGAAACGTTAACAGTCTCACCTGCAGTAATGCTGTCTTCTTCTTGGACCCACATCACACTCCGGCTAACCGTTTGTTCTCACACTACGCTGACGCAGACGCAAGGTCTTTGCTTTTGAGACTCGCACATTTCCACAAACACTCACCCAGTCACACATTGTTTGGGAAAGGGAACTGAAAGTCTTGACTTGAAGTGATACAAGGTGGGGGAGATGTAAATCCCACAGAGGCAGATAGAGGAAGCGTCATTGTTTATTCCCTAATATGGTTCAGCTAAAGAAGTCCTACCCAGTTGACACTACTGCCATGGTCAAAGCGTTCAACAGCAAGTGGGTTCTCATTCATACAGTTATTCAACATTATTACTTAATTCAGCACCCAGGTTAATAGGAAGCTGCTAAGGCTACGATCTCAGTTCATCCCGTTTAGATGAATAACGCAAAACATGTTAAAAATATCTAAATAAATAACAGCATTGTGAAAAGAACTGTTAGTATGTAATTTGTAACTACTCTTCTTCAGTCTAAAACAGTCAACACGTCTGACATACGGTCCAGTATTGTTCCTCTGCGACAGAATGACTGACATTCGCAGTCGTCCTTTCAAAATGCAACAGGGGATTGACGGGACGTTTTGACCTTGACTTCGACCTCATGCACTTACGTTGTACCTCATCCACTTCTTATTGTGAGGCATTTTGTGAGAACTAACTGGAGTGGGCTTTGGAAGCATAGCTACAATGAAACATAGCGTCACTGTAGACGTCGTTAAGTGCAAGACCACAGCAAATGTGACTAGTCGTTATGACCAACTCTACATTTACAGTGGAACCCCGGGCTTGAAGGTTTGTTTGTCACCGTGGATACAAGCCCCCAATGCTTCTAGGTTTGTTTGTCACCGTGGATACAAGCCCCCAATGCTTCTAGGTGTGTCTGTCATCGTGGCTACGTGTCTTCTAGGTCCTTAAATCAGTCTGTCACCCTGACCTTTGTTAGAGTAATTACGGCATGTTCGTAAAAGGTGAAATTGTCACATAATATCCATTTTGTTTGACGGCATTGGCCAAGGAAAATCACAGTATGCTGCGTTGTGTAGTACCAGGCGCATGAATGAATACTCATATAGAACAAAGAGGTGAAGACAACTTGAGTGAGGTGTGGGCCTTGGATAACCTGAGGGTCTGCCGGTTTACAGTTATATTAATTATGCTTTCCATCAATCACTGCGACATTACGGACGTCGTGGTGTATTGGCCACTTTTTATGGAAGTAACACAATTTTGTTTTTATGGAAGTAACACAACAAATGATAGCGTTCAGATATACCGCACACTTACATTTAACTCACCTGCTGTGAGCCTAAATATTTTCAAGCCAATGAGTACTTTTTTGTTTGATTGGATCACAACAGCAAAACAACAATCTTTTTACATTGATCTGGACAGGATCAATGTGTCCTTTATGTCCTTGATGTTTGCAAATGTTTTTCTGTAAATTGTAAACTGTAAATTGTTCTGTATACATATTTATTTAACTTCAAAGAAAACTAAATTGTCTTTATACATCGATAGGTAAAAATAGCTTACTCTTTATTCAAACAGCTATACTGTATGCTTATCACCAGTATTGCATTCTGTATTAAACAAGACAAAATATGAATTAAATAAAATGATTGGTCAACTGTTAATCAACACTGTTATTGGATTATACATTTAAAGTTATACATTGAATTGGCCACATATGTGATACTTCCTTGCAAGTCTTTTTATTTGTCTTCTTTTATAGTCTTCTCATACTCACTATAGACAAGACTCACAGGACTATTTCTCACACCTTAAACCACCCTGGGCTTGCTAATACAAGTCCAGCTTTGTATGGTAAGGGAAGTCATGTTATAATTAGAATAGTTACCATAGAAGTAGGATTCTATTCAGTAACACAGAGTGTACTCCATGCCACACTGCACAATGATTTTTGCAATTCCAATTCTTCGTACAAATGTATCTGTAAAAACAAAAAAAACATATGTCAGAAGTGGGATTCGAACCCACGCCTCCAGGGGAGACTGCGACCTGAACGCAGCGCCTTAGACCGCTCGGCCATCCTGACATGCTAAGCTTCGTCGTACATGTGTAATTAGACAAACATATAGAGGGCAGTGTTTGAGCTGTGTTGGAATAAAACGTTTTGGTCGGTTTCTTCACTTGTTTTATTCCAAGTCATGCGTTGGTAGAGGGTATTGTAGTATATAACAATAGGCTATAGTAATGATATTTTATATTATAAACTAAAACCTAGAGTAGGTAGGTTTTAGTTTGAAATTCCTGCGCATATGGTGAACTCAGCGTTCGGTTTAGAATTAAAACATGCTAATGTGTAAAGCTGATACTTCACTTTTAATTAATAGCATATTGTTCGACGTATAAAACATTACATTTTCCTTTAATTCTTAAAGGAATCAGACCACTAAATTTACCATATTTCAGCAAATTGAGTTTTAAGATATGTTTTTGTTACCAGGAAAAATATCTTAACTTGTCAAATCACTAAAATATTCTCACTAACTCATACATGCTTTTTATAATCTATGAATTTGAGACCATCGTCCTGACGTCCTTTCCTTCTGTGTCTGTCCATTGGTTTACAGATGATGCCATCTGTTCATGCCATCTGTTGTGGTTGTTACTCATCATATAACCAACAGATTTAGTAGGAGAGACATGAAGTGATATCTAGCAAACAATAACAGGAATAACAATGCGTATAATGGAACAGGAAAAAAGGGATATATATAACTAATACATAAATGCTGTCTCACATCCAAAAGGTTGGCACTCTTCATTAACAAAAGCGAAAAGGTTGTATGAAATAAAGAACCCAGTTAATAAACTGTGGATTTCAGGTTTTTATCAAGAATATCTTGGTACTCAGCAAAGTCCATGATTTGGTCGACTTGAAAACCAGCCACATAACATCATAAGATCCACCAGCATGTTCTACAGTTGATATTAGGTCCATTCCAGCATTCACATCCTTGTTTTAACACTAAGCCCTACGCTGGTATGTACAACCAAATTACTACATTGTTGTTTTATCTGACGATACCACCCGGATTCAGGTGCCAATTATGGGAACACATCATTTGGTTTCTTTTAGTGAAGGCCCTTTTCTGGGAACACTATTGGCAAGCATATAGAGTTTAAATGTAGACGTATACATTTGATAACCCCAAAATGTGATAAATGTCTGTAACTCCCCCTTGTGAAACCAGCTTCCTTGCTGTGTGTGGAGACAAGCCGCACGAATGACCTTTGGGGGTAGGTTTACCGCTGTTCCACCGCCCTGATAGTGGAAAGTGGTGTGTTTAAGCAAGAATATTACCTGTGTTATATATTTCACACAGCCTTTTGCGGTCGTCTTTATTAAGTTGAAATATGAAAAGGTTCCATGTCGCCCTGGATCAGAGTGTCTCCTAAAAAGAGAGAGGAATTGGGGCCAAGTCAGTGGTTTTCCGTCATAAGGCAGCTGCCACATCTGTGTTGTTGGTTTGTGTGGATGATTCAGAGATCACTGGATCTAGAGGATGATGATGTGTGGATGATACAGAGATCACTGGATCTAAAGGATGATGATGTGTGGATGATACAGAGATCACTGGATCTAGAGGATGATGATGTGTGGATGATACAGAGATCACTGGATCTAGAGGATGATGATGTGTGGATGATACAGAGATCACTGGAATTAGAGGATGATGATCTGATGCTTTGCATTGATCAGGCACACGCATGTGGCAAAGTTGCCGTTTCGGGCTGTGTGGAGGCAGAAAGTTGCGCACACATGAGACAAATGTATGCTGCTGCTAACTTCAGCGGGCGTGATCATCATTTTATTATTAAGCAATAAGGAACGTATAGTATATGGCCATTACACTACCGCGTACAGATATTGTTAGCTAATATTAACGAATATTGGTGTGGCTATTATAAACCGGATACCAACGTTATTTGTCGTATCTGTGGGATTTGATCTGATATGCCACAACTTTCAGCCAATCACTCTTCCGGGCTGAAACCACTGCATAACTACTGCATGTAATAACAAGGACCCATACCTCCGCTAGTAACAGATGTAAAATAGCAATTCATTATCAGTCCGTAGAGTAATCCTTAACACGCGTATGCACTCGATGAACACACATGCCAGAACTAACAAACACACACGTACACTTCATCTGCCCTGGCTTGCCTTGAACTGTTCTTGCCGTCATTGCTTTTTTCATTGGTAATGACTGCAATAGGATTATCCAGCTTTCGGCAGAACAACAGCTCAAGCTGACTCAGAGCCTATCCTGCATAGGTCACCCAAAGGCCAACGGGTCATCTTAACCACAGAGGGTTTTGAGAAGAAAATGAGAAAAAGACAAGAATAAGGTTAGGTATATTGCCGTTACAATGTATACAATTTTAAATAACGCACACATATTTTTTTGTCGTTTGTTATTTTTCGGATTTTTCGCTCGTTTTGAGTAAAATTTCATTTGAAGGAGGGAAACAAGAGAGAGGAAGGAAGAGAGGAAGAGAGGAGAAAAAGGAACGGAAGAGCCAGAAAGCCTGATGTTACTGGTTGAATACAATAGAGAGAGAGAGATACACAGATAATGACAGAGACAGACAATGAAATGTGACGGAGTAGCCTTGCAGATACTAGTGAACTCTCCATGACTCCACTGTGCTGTGAAAACAATAACAGACCCGAATGATGCCGCAAGGTATTTACAGCAGACTTTTGGGGAATATTGTTTTGGGATCTAAACAAGCACACGCATCCCTGCACCTTAATACGTAACAGAGTGACGTATCGCTTCCGTTTTGACCTCCAACCACTCCGGAAATTATCCAGCTGGCTCGGATAGGGGATTTCAATATGATGTGAATTACTGTAGGCTACCGAGTGTTTTTAGACCAAAAGGACTTGATGGAGCGACACTGTAGTTGTTTTATAATGCAATTTTAGTATGTGATACAATGCAAGTGGAGCAGATACCTGTCGAAACTTAAAACATTCTGTTCAATGATACCATGATATGTTTTTATCCAATCCAAGGAAATACCAAACATACTTTTTCATATAAGGTAAAGGCACATTTTTAAAACACAATAAAGAAAAAAAACATAATTTCTCCACCAAAATAATTTTAATATATCGGCCTGAATTTTTATATTATAACATTGAATAAAACTAGCAAGTCCCACCATTTGTTTCAATACCAAAACACACTAATTAAACGACTTGCAATGTTCATTGTAATCCATACAATTATCAACAATAAAATTCAACTAGCTATTTGCTAGCCATGGGCCTTCATAAAAGACCAATAATATAGGTAAACCAGAAACAAAGAATACAAATAGAAGTGTCATCACTGTGTTTTGAATTTTTATTTGACACATAAATAAATCAATATATTTTATAAATATCTGTAATACAAGGTTAATTACTGCCCCTGCATTTTTATTAAGTTTAAATAAAAACATTTACTGGGATCAGATGGAATCTGAGAACTTCAAACAAGTAATATAAAGTGTATAGAATATAACTGATTGAAGACCTGACAGTTGATGGAGGACATGCTAAAACTTTCTTTAAATAAATAATTTACTTAAGTCAACAGTTTTTCTAAATGATGTATAGTTTTCATTTGCCCATAGCCCATGTTGTCTATGAATGTTTAGTAGACAGGTTGTATTGTTCAAGATAAAGTAGACACATATCTTAAAACACATCTGGCATTAACTATGTTCAAATAACCAAACTATTGCCCCTTTTTGACAAAAGCCACCAGTTTGATGCCAGGACACAGCAAATACATCTCAAAGTAGCTAGTGAACTGATTGGAGTGTTAGAGACATTCATTAACGGACAAGAGACTGAGATCCTAATGCTGGGAAGCCTGTAGCTGGCGCTGTGACTCTGCCACTTGTTGCATTTCCTGCTTTTCTCTATGCTGCGTTGCTCCCAATTCAACTGACCAATCAGTGAACAGCAAGCCAAGAACACTTTGCTTATTGAAGAAGCACAAATGAATACCGAATTTCACAACACAGTGTGTATGTTCTACAAGTTTAGCTAATTAACTGTATTAATTACATTTTAATAAATGTATAAAAACTTGTTGAATTTGGCCATCTGTGTTCCCGGAAATTGCGCATTACATCACTGAAAATAAATGTGGTATTGTGAGCAGTTCTAGCATGTTTACCCAATTCAAGTTTTAATTTAATTAATGAGATATCATTTAAAGATGCCTGTTATGAACTTCAGAAAAAATTACTCAATGTTGAGTTTAGTTTTGCAGAATGACCATGACTGAAAGGATATTGACCCAAACTCTCGATCCTTTACTCACTTTCTAATAAATTAGCCTTTTTTCCATCCCAACCAGACTTTAAACAAACGATGCAATTAAATGGAATAATTCCTATGAAGACCCGATGAGGGCTAAATTGAACATTAAAATGAAAGCGGCGTCGCATGTAATGAGTGTTTGCTTGTCCGCAAGTAAACCTCATCATGTAGTGTAACAAAGATGTCCTCTATCGTCTGACGACCTCCGTCGCAAGCGGCGGACAGACCAACAAAGACGGTCAGCCACGGACATTGTTACTGACCTGGACGTGATGACATCACACGACCCGCCACTGTCTGAGGATGACGAGGTCACGGAGGAAGCCGTCTGCTGGGCCCGACCGGCGCACGGTGGCACAGGCGGCTGCTGATTGTGGCTGAGCGGTGCCAGAATGACCGGGGAGACGTGACGCCGTCGGTGGTGGGGGGGGGGGGGGGGGGGGGGGGGGGGGGGGGGGGGGGGGGGGGGGGGGGGGGGGGGGGGGGGGGGGGGGGGGGGGGG
>JACXGK010002602.1:17948-52740 GCA_016801125.1 Novumbra hubbsi | reverse complement strand
TGGAGGAGGCTCTCTCTGAGAAGGTAAAGCACACGGACACCGCCCTGGCCACTCTGGAGGAGGCTCTCTCTGAGAAGGTAAAGCACACGGACACCGCCCTGGCCACTCTGGAGGAGGCTCTCTCTGAGAAGGTAAAGCACACGGACACCGCCCTGGCCACTCTGGAGGAGGCTCTCTCTGAGAAGGTAAAGCACACGGAACACGCCAGAGAAGTTAGAACTAAAGCCTGTAGCTCTACAGCAGGAGAACGTTTGTGGGTTCATAATCAATGATGATGATTATATCCACAGTTTGGTGGGAATACATACTGTGTTGTGGTTTGTCTGTGTGTCTTTCTCAGGAGCGAATCATAGAGAGACTGAAAGAGCAGAGAGCCAGAGAGGACAATGAGAGGATGGATGAGGTTGAGTCTTATAAAAAGGAGAACAAAGACCTCAAGGAGAAGGTCAACAACCTCCAACTAGAATTAACAGAGAAGGAGGTCAGTATGTGTGTGTGTGTGTGTGGGCGGGGTATTTAAGAGATAGAGTGTTTCTGTTTTTTGCGTGGGCCATTATATCAAAGTAACAGGTGAAACCACATGGGGCATTGGTGCTTCTGGTCCTTCCGGTCATGGGGCCCAGTGATATAGGCATTCTTGTTGTGGGGCCCAGTGATATAGGCCTTCTGAACGTGGGGCCCAGTGATATAGTCCTTCTGGTCATGTTGCCCAGTGATATAGGCCTTCTGGTCATGGGCTCGGGGATATAGACCTTCTGGTCGTGGGCCCAGTGATATAGGCCTTCTGGTCATGGGCCAAGGGATATAGGCCTTCTGGTTGTGGGGCCCAGTGATACAGGCCTTCCGGTCGTGGGGCCCAGTGATATAGACCTTCTGTTCATAGGGCCCAGGGATATAGGCCTTCTGGTCATGGGCCCAGGGATATAGGCCTTCTGGTCATGGGGCCCAGTGATATAGGCTCTGTGTTGTTTCACCTGGTCTGGCCCGGCCCCTCAATGCCTCTCCCCCCTGTAGTCCAGTCTCATCGATCTGAAGGAGCACGCCTCGTCCCTGGCTTCATCCAGCCTGAAGAAGGAGTCCAAGCTCAAGTCCCTGGAGATCGCCATTGAGCAGAAGAAAGAGGAGTGTAGTAAGTTGGAGACGCAGTTACAGAAGGTGGGTGTCCGAACACCGCGTCACTACTGTCAGTGGACATGTCCCGGCTTACAGGGCTGCCGTGAAAACACACAGCATTTCAGTCAGTGTCCCATGACAACCTGATACCAATGACAACCAATGACAACCTGAACAACTGGACTGGGATGGCATCAAGGATCCAGTCTGTCACACTTAAAATCCCGGTTTTTGAAGTAACATCGTTCGGTGATGGGACACTGTTCTGCCGGCATTCGGGATAAATGGAACAGGTGGAAGAGACCTCCCTCACATCTGGATCTTCTCCTCCAATCTGTCCTCTTCAGTTGCATCTCTACTGTTGATTGTAAACCTGCAGAATGTTGACAGTGTGACAGCTGTGTGGCTGATGACTTGTCCTCTACCCTGCCTCAAGTTCAGCCGGCATGGAAAGTCAATGGAAAAGCGAAGTTCACTGTTGTGCCGTTCATAATAATATATTCAAGGTATTTAGTGCTTTTCTGGGACCCAAAGACACTTAATTTACTTTGCCCCAATTACTTCTGTTGAAACTAGCTGTTGCCAAAATTAGCTAATGTTTCTAATGACTGTTTAGGTTTTAATCTCTTGGCCATAACTACTTTAATACAAGGGACCAAGTTACACCAAGTTGTAAATGTATGATTGATAATTCACAGAAATAATTTGGGTTACCAGCCTGGTTGTGTGCTGTTCCTGCTTCCTGGACTTGAGTGTGTGTGAAGCTGTCACAAGGATTCCTCTGGAACGTTCTACACTAATAAGCATGTGTGATTTATTAACCGGACCCTGTCCCTTTGTTTATTAACCTCCTTGGCGTTCTCGTAACATTATCCAATGTTTTTAGATAATGTTGCTGAAACACGCTGAAACATGACGGGCAGCAGATCTCTCCCCTTCTAGCTCTTCTTCATAATTTCTCCTGCCCCTCCTCTTACTCCTCATCACTACTCTCGTCCTCGTCACTCCTTCTCTTCACTCATCTCTCTTTTCTTTCCCTTGTCACTGGTTACTGCTATAGAAGTAGAAATTCTGAAACCAAAAGTCCCTGTTCACGTCAACGTTCCAAGACGGTTGGATCCGCAGATAAATTGTGTGTGCAATGGTTCTATTTCTGTGGACTCAACATATTGTTCAAGATGTCCATTACCATGTTCTCTGTACTGGTTCTGCTTTAACATGTACTGCAATGTGTCTGTTTACAGCCTGGTCCCAGGAATGTCTGTTCTGTCTTCCCAAGCCCTGTGGAGATGTTCTGTTTGGCATTATAATGAGTATTATAGGAGTTGGCAAGACAGAACAAACATATCTGTCACCATGCTATTCTGTTCTGCCTGATCCTGCTGTTTCCAGTTCCTCTGGCTAACGGTGCTACATGCTAACGCTGTCTTCCCTGGGCCCCTGCCTCGTCCCTCGTCCCCGTCCCTCGTCCCCGTCCCTCCACCATTTTCCTTTGCAATGTAGCAAGCAGAGCAGCTGTTCAGTCAGATGAACAACCCTGTAAGTCCTTCTCCGCTCCCTCTGGAGCTCTCGTGGTGGCACATATTGAAAGCATGAGGACACCTAACTCCCACCAAAAGCCACTGTAAAACCCTGGAACCTGCTAGCTAGCTAGCTGCTCAACCATTGGTCAATTAAACTACGATCTGTACAATGGTGATATAATGTGCTGCAGTGTTCTTCACTCTGGCCTTACAATTACTTTTCCTTTTATTAGGTTCCTCACATCCTGTGACTTATATAGTGCATTCAAATACTGAGATATGAACCAGTTCTGCTTAAACTGAATTAAAAGTGGTGTGTGTGTATATGTATGTACATATTGGCGCTGCATACCATGACTCCAGCCCCAGCTACAACACCTGACTCCAGCCCCAGCTACAACACCTGACTCCAGCCCCAACTTCAACACCTGACTCCAGCCCCAACTTCAACACCTGACTCCAGCTCCAACTTCAACACCTGACTATATCCCGAGCTACAACACCTGACTCCAACCAAAGCCAACACACCTAACTCCAGCCCCGGAACCAACACCTGACTCTAACCACAGCCCACACACCTGACTCCTGCAGCAATTAACACACGTGACTCCACCCCAACCAACAAACTTGACTCCAGCCACAGCCAAAAGACCGGACTCCTGCCCACAGCCAACAAACCTGACTCCATTCTCAGCCAACACACCTGACTCCAGCCCCAGCTAACACACGTGACTCCATTCCCAGCAACACACCTGACTCCAGCCCCAGCTAACACACGTGACTCCAACCACAGCCAACACACCTGACTCCAGCCTAGTTGTAATCTCAAGCATCTTACGTTTGAAGTATCTGGTGCACCAACTTTGACCAGGGTCTACAGGGTAGAACTCTACCGTATATTGGAAATATAGTACCACTGAGGAACATGTTGTCCCACATGTCCTTATCAGATAAACTGAACAGACACCACTGGGAGCTAATAGCATCAGATTCCCCCCTAAACAGTTACCCCTCACCTTAGTCCTCATGCTTGAAATACGAACGTCACTTAATGTCACTGCTAGGTTGACCTGGTATTGTCCACGGAGAAAAACATTGCAAAGACCGTCTTCCCAGCTTTGGTTTGCATGCTGTGATTGGTCCAACTTCTTTACTGCACGCCCTGTTGTATCGTCACTGTTTTGGCTCGCTTCACTGTCTACGTGTGGAGAAGTGTTGGGTGTAAAAACGGAATAATAATAGGAACCTTCTGGCACTTTCCATGTGGCTCACTGTGGTGGTGTTGGTGGATTTGTGCTGTTGTCGCGTTGTTGGGTCTGTTGTGTTGCTCTTTGACCTGTGGCGTAGTTGTGCGCTGTCTCCGAAGGTGTACTTTTGAAACGTTCTATGTTAGAACGGGACTCCGGCTGTTCGGTTGAGATGAATTCTGCCCAGATCCAAACTATTTCCTCTTCAGATGCTCTGGGGGTGCTTATCGCATGTACCTGTTTTACTTAGAAAACAATAATTTTCTGAGGGCAAAAGCTTTTATGATTGGTTCGGTCAGACATTCAATCAGAATGGACAGGAGGCAGGCGGTCATTGACTTGTAAAACTGGGTAATGTATCTAAATACAGGCTCTATCAAGCTGAGGTGCATTTCCTTAGTGGACAACATACCTCTTCACAGACCTTTAAAGACATCTGCACAGATAGTGGTGCATTGGGCCTCCCACACGTTTCAAAGTGTTTATGAACTCTCACCTTCTCTCTTCATTCGACTGGGCGTCAGCCTGGAACAATCGTAATTACTCAAGCCCTCAGAACGTTTGCGCAAGTAAAACTGGTATCTGCTTTTTATACAGAGGCATATGTAAACAGATATTTACCAGGGAATAAATTCACAAATGATCTCCAAGTCATGGGGCTGACCTGGGATCCGTTTAACCTTTGACCCAATTATCAAGATTTTATAGACAGGTGAAGACCTGATCCCAGGTCAGCGCTCCTACAAGGTGATGGAAGGGACTGTTTCCCGAGCGCACATAAGGCCTGCTGTTGGACCAAATTAATTATTGCTGGCCATTGAATCTCCAATAAAAGGGGCCTTTTATCCTAGACACTGGTTTTGATCTATGCCAGGGAAACCTCTCAAACAGGTAGTGTGCTCAGTGAGTCTGTGAGGAGCTGCTCAGGTAGACTAATGAAAACCCACTAATGTTGACAGAATGAGATATCTCTCCTGACTTTCTATCTAATTAACACAGTATGGAGACAGGCGAGAGCAGCCTTCAGGTCCACCCACTGAAGTACATGACTGGTTAACGAAGCTGAATGACCCTCCCAGTCAGCTCTAATGAGCCAGCAGTGGTGTGGATGTCTCCTTTTCACTGCTCATAAATTCAGCAGAGAAGGAGCGAGGGAAGGAAAAACAGATTTAAAATGGGAGGAGAGAGGAAAATGATGTGGAAGAAGGACAGAAGGAGCACAGGATGGGAGATAAAGAGGGGAGAAAAAGAAAGAGGAGGAGAGTCATTCATAAAATCATTACTGACGATTGAGCTTGTCTGTTCTCCCCTCATGTCTGTGTGTGTGTGTGTTTGTGTGTATGCTCATGCGTGTTTCATTCGTACGTACATGTATGTGTTCATTTCTTCACCCATGTGTGTGTGTGTGTACTATATGTTTCCTGCTACCATGCAGAAAGCCCATGAGGTCCAGCAGCAGCAACAGGTGGGGCTTGGCTCCAGGGGCAACTCGGAGTATGTGGAGCGGGAGAGGGAGCAGAGAGTCAAGCTCCTGGAGAAGGAGGTGTCCTACTACAAGGAGGAGTCTGGGAAGGCCCAGACAGAGGTGGAGAGGCTACTCACCATACTACACGAGGTGGAGACTGAGAAGAACGACAAGGACAAGAAGATTGCAGAGTTGGAAAGGTAGCTGGGCCATTCCACTGTTAGCTTGACATTAGGTAGCTGGGCCATTCAACTGTTAACTTGACATTAGGTAGCTGGAACATTCAACTGTTAGCTTGACATTTGGTAGTTGGAACATTCAACTGTTAGCTTGACTTAAGGTAGCTGGGCCATTCCACTGTTAGCTTGACATAAGGTAGCTGGGCCATTCCACTGTTAGCTTGACTTAAGGTAGCTGGGCCATTCCACTGTTAGCTTGACATAAGGTAGCTGGGCCATTCCACTGTTAGCTTGACTTAAGGTAGCTGGGCCATTCCACTGTTAGCTTGACGGTAGCTTGAAGTAGGCTGTCTGTTCCTCAGACTGAACCCCCATTTCCCACATTGATCGAGGTAAACGCCTCGATCAATTAAAACTAATATGAATAAATGCTATTGTCTGTCTTATTTAATCACCTCAACCAGCAGCTCCCAGGGAGTGAGCTTAACCAAATCACTTGGGTTGAGTCACACTGTGAACAGGGATGCTAATGACATTATAGGTAAGCAGGGAAGGATGTGGGCAGAGAAGGTCTCCAGGTCAATCGGTGGACAGGCAGTGTCGTGTTCAAACAATCGTGTGTTGACCACTTCATGTGTTGTGTTTCTGTGACTCTGCGTCAAGGAGTTCATGCTGAATTTGTGTGCAGTGGCTGTTTCTCTCATCCTGTCTGTCGATCTTGTTGACTCTGTGGCCCTACTGGGCTACTCTTTGCCTATGTCCCACCCCCCATCACCTGGGTGTTGTGCTTTGTGATGGCGTCAGACTACATTTAGTGAACATTTTGTTTAGCATTTTTTGCAATGATCAAAGTGGTCATGTAAAAACCCCTTTGTCCAGATGCTTTTTGTGGGATCAACCTGTAACTTCTGGCCACGTGAGCACCCCCTGGTGATAGAAGAGAGGCGCTGCAGTTTACTGTGCCACACTCATGCAGTCACTGGTGTTGGATTATTTTAACTGAGTTTTTCTGTCCTTGTTTTACCATCTTTGCCCATCTTTGCCCAATTCCCTTTTACATCTTCCTTCTTCCCTCTCCGTGCTTTCTGTCCTGCTCCAATCCACCTCCTCTCCTGGCCCTTAAACATCTTACCATCCACCTCCTCTCCTGGTACTCAAACATCTCACCATCCACATCCCTCACCATACACCTCCTCTCATTTACCTCAAACATCTCACCATCCACCTCCTCTCCTTTACCTTAAACATCTTATCATCCACCTCCTCTCCTGCCCCATAAACATCTCACCATCCCCCTCTTCTCCTATACCTCAAACATCTCACCATCCCCCTCCTCTCCTTTACCTCCAACATCTCACCATCCACCTCCTCACCTCTCCTTTACCTCCAACATCTCACCATCCACCTCCTCACCTCTCCTCGCCCTCAAACATCTCACCATTCACCTCCTCTCCTGGTCCTCAAACAACTCCTCATTTCTCTCTTTTATATGTTCCTGTGTCGCCTCCTTTCCACGTCGCTTTTCTCCCTTGTCTCCTCTTTCTCTCTCCAACCCTGTCCCTCCGGCCCCTGGTCCAGTCCCCCTCACCTCGCCCCTGTCCCCCGCCCTGGCCCCGGTCTCCGGCACGGTCCCGGTGGCAGAGCTCCCCCTGACCCGCTCCCTCCTGTATCTGCCGCCCCTGCTGCCCCCCAGCAGATAGGGGGCATGGTGTGGGATTTCCTGGGAAAGTGAGTGCTCTGCCCCTGGCCCTTCAGCTCCGCTGGCCCTCGTGGTTGACGTCTGTGACTGCATCGGGTGTCTCTCGGACGCATGTCTGTCTGCCTTGGTTCCTTTGATGTCTGTTTAGATCTGTCTGTCTGCCTGGGTTCCCTTGATGTCTGTTTAGATCTGTCTGTCTGCCTGGGTTCCCTTGATGTATGTTTAGATCTGTCTCCCTGGGTACGCTGGATGCCTGTTTAGATCTGGCTGTCTGCCTGGGTTTGCTTGATGTCTGTTTAGATCTGTCTGTCTGCCTGGGTTTGCTTGATGTCTGTTTAGATCTGTCTGTCTGATTTTGCTTGCTTTTTGTTTGCCTGTCTGACACCATAAGTGTTGATTTGACTTGGAAGCCCAACAGCCTAATTTATTTTTAAAGATTACTCTGCCTGTTTCTGGGCAGAAGTCCTGCAAATGTCTGCACCTGTATGTGTTTATGTGTGTCTGTGTGTGTTTTGTCTGGGATTGTGTGTTTTTCTGGCTATGTACCTGTTCATGTTGAATGTGCATCCTTGTGTGCATTCGCCTGTGCCTGTATCCAGTCTGCTCCTCCATCGTTGACTGCATCCCCTCTATCTATCAGCACATAGCGAAGAAAATCTAAAACAAGAGCTGTTATTTCTGTCAATAATAATTGTACCCCAAACTAAACATTCATGGCATGTGAGAATCTACAAATATTGTACTAATACGGAACCAATGCTAAACACCCAGTAGGGTGTGCATATAAATGTAATATATTGCTCATATATGTCAACATTATATGTGCATTTATAGTTTACGTGTCATTTTTCAATTATCTGTAATTTAAGTCGACATGTCTTGTTCCCTCTGATTTGAATGAGCATGCTCCCATTACAGCAGAATGGCATTATAAGACCTGTACTTTACACATCACCAGTCCATACACACACACACACTTTTTTCTTTCTCTTTTTGTATGTTGGCTGTTTGTTGAAGCTTCACGCGGAGTAGTGAGCACGCTGTTCCACCCTACCCATCCTAAACCTCCCATCCCACCCTCCCTGACCTTCCCCCAGAACCCCAGCCACACAAATCCCTGCTCCGACACCTCCGCCCAGCTACTCAGTCCCTCTCACCGCGTCCACACTGCCCGCTTCCCCATCTCCCCCTTGCCTGGCCCCGGCCCACCCAGCTTGCTGTGCCAAGCGGAAGGCAAGGGCTCTGCCTTGTGGCCTGACCGGGTCGAGCTCTCTCTCTCCGATCGGTTCGTGATCCGTCACAGTCGGCGTGGTCCGGCTGTGCTGTGGGGCTGCCCAGGGGAGTGTGGACCTACCCGACTGACTCCCATGCTGCCGGGCCCACTGGGTCTCACCTTGCCCCAAAGCCCCCCCCCCCCCCCCCCCCCCCCCCCCCCCCCCCCCCTTCCAGTCCGGCTGGTGTCCCCCACCCCCATTAGATTGGCCCGCTGAGAACGACTGCATGCCCCGGCATGCCATTGGCTAACAGGGGCAGCTAGGGTCCTTATCTGGTGGTCGGGGGTGTCATGTTCATCCTGCGTTAGCTTGGTCGGCCAGGGCAACTGTTAACACGACGATCTGGACCCGTCTGCAGCCTCTTCTGGTTCTTGGCTCTTTTCTTTATGTTAAGATTCTAATGTCTCTCTGGGTTCTTTTACTCTTCTCCTTCTCCTCTTCTCCTCTCCTCTGGGTCTTTCGCTGCCTCCTCTTGTCCTGCGATCCCTCCCCCTCCACCTTCTCCTTCTTATCTTTCTCCTTTCCTCCGCCTGCAGCCTAGCACCTAGGTAAGTAGATTACCCCCATTTTGGCATGACCCCCCCCCCCCCCACCGTCAAACCTCCGTACCTCCATCTGAGAGGTGTGACAAGCCCCCTCACACTGGAACTCTAGTTGGTCCTTTCAGAGTTCCCCAAAAAGATTTTAACACAGACGTACGCGTCTTGTACGTGTCTCATGAACCCCACACATCTCCCGTGCGTCTCCTGAATTCAACTGACTCATTTTCTACGCACTTACAGTGTCCAGTACAGAATCTGTATATCTAACCCTTTTACCTATTACGTCTAACATGTCATATACAAACACATTTTTGTTTCCATCCGTTGTCCGTCTGTATGTATGTATTTTAAGAAGTGTGGTGCCATGTGTCGTATATACAGTACATGTGTTCTGTTTAGCTTGTTCATGTGTGCACCTGACAGCACTTTAGAAACGCCCTCAAAGATTCTCCAACCCAAAGAGATGCAGGAACTGTCGGTTACTGGTGATTCTGGTTCCGGTGCGGTAGGAAGAGGAGCCCTGTGATACAGGGTTAATCTCTTACCTCCTTTGTGGTTCTCCAGGCAGACCAAGGAGCAGGGCATCAAGAAGGGAGGTCCCAACCTCAAACTGGGCCCCCAGGGGGACAAGAAACCCGGCCAGATGGACCCACGCAAAGACAACACCATGGACCCCGGGCAGCATATAAAGGTATACTTACAAGAGTTTGGGTGTATATATGCGCGCATGGCTAGGTGTCCTTAATGCTCGTGTGTGTGTGTTCCAGTTGGAGGAGATGATGACCACCCTGGAGAGGACCAGGCAGGAGCTGGAGGCCACTAAACAGCGCCTCTCATCCACCCAGCAGTCCCTGCAGGAGAGGGACAGCCACCTGAACAACATGAGGCAGGAGCGCAGGAAGCAGCTGGAGGAGATCCTGGAGATGAAGTGGGTCCCACGCCGACCTCCCCAGACCTGCCACTAGACTGAGATGGAATGTGACCCCTGTAGTCAGGCTGCTTGACCTGGGGAATGACTTGGGGCCTTGAGCTCTTCTTTTGTCGTCTCAGAGTGTGTCTAAGCCGACTTCGATTGTGTAGAGGTTAGAGGTTAGAGGGTTACTGTTTCATAGCACATTCCCCTGCTGATGCTCCTGATCAGTATCTTTGATCTGGTGGGCTGTCCAGCAATCTGCCACCGATGCAAGGATGTTTTTTGCGTTGGTTTGAGTCTGAGCAACTTCTTTTTCAGGCAAATATTCCTGTCCAATAAAGCGTACAAATGAAAACAAAACCAATATAAACGTTTTTAAATGTAGGACCCCGATGTAATGTAGGTTTTGGCTGAGCATTGGTGTCCCCTCTGTGTCCACAGACAGCAGGCCCTGCTGGCTGCGATCAGTGAGAAGGATGCTAATATCGCCCTGCTAGAGCTCTCTGCCTCCGGGAAGAAGAAGACCCAGGATGAGGTCCTGGCCTTGAAGAGGGAGAAGGACAGGCTGATGTATCAGCTCAAACAGCAGGTCAGGACTGGTGACGCAACTCAGGTGGACATTTTATCCTTTCACCTTTATGTGTACTTAAATTCAGAGCCCGTGAGGAATTAGCAACGGGTCACAGTTGTAAAGTCTCCGGGCCACGTTATTATCCAGGAGAGGAATGGGAGCAAGGACACCACACTTGCCGTCTGTCTCCTTTCAAGCTGTGCATCTAAGTTCTTGCTGTCCGCATTTTGTTAAAGCGTTGCCATGGTGTTGTCAAAGCGTTGCCATGGCGTTGTTAAAGTGTTGCCATGGCGTCTTTTCCACAGACTCAGAGCAGGATGAAGCTGATCGCGGACAACTACGAAGACGACCACTACCACCCCCACCCCGCGCACCACCCCCAGCCCCAGCAACCCCACCCCGGGCCCCAGGTTCCGCCCCTGCAGGCCCAGTACCAGCACCCTCCGCACCCCCAGCAGCAGACGCCGTATCCCCACGCCCCGCACCCCCACCACCCCCAGCCCCCGCCGCAGCCACACCCCCACCCGCAGCAGCCTCCGCAGCAGTACCCCCCCCACCCGCAGCAGCTCCCGCCGCAGCACCAACAGCACCAACCGCGGCTCCAGCACCCCCACCCGGGGCAGCACCCGCACGGGCCCCCCCAGCAGGCCCCCCACCCGCACCACCCTCCCCACGCCCCGCAGCAGCACGGCGGGCACCCCCGCCACCCACCGCCGCACCACCGCGGAGGACCAGGGCCTGCCAGGGGACCCCCCCACGCTGGCCACCGCCCCTCCCCCGACCAGGTCAGAACCTCTGGGTATCAGTGCTGACCTGGGATCAGTTCCTCCCGACTTTTGTCCGTAACATCCTAAGTGAACTCATAACTGTTTCATTACTAGGCCCAGAACCCGAACAGTATGTTTAGGTTTATATTTAATGAGGTAGTGGTAGAAGTGGATAGATAATAAACATTAACATTATATTTAGGTTTATATACATTTAGGAAGGGTTAGTAGTGGATAGATAATAAACAGTAACTGTAAATGTAGGTTTATCTACATGTACAGTGGGGAGAACAAGTATTTGTTACGCTGCCGATTTTGCAGTGTAGAGGTCTGTAATTTTCATTATAGGTACACTTCAACTGTGAGAGACGGAATCTAAAACAAAAATCCAGAAAATGACATTGTATGATTTTTGAGTAATTCATTTGCATTTTATTGAATGACCTAAGTACTTTGATACAAGTATTTGATACTGCCTGGGTGTTGGAAGTTGGTAGATAATGTTGTAGACCACTGGTAACCTATTCAACCAGTTTGCTATTTTATATATTAGTTATACATAATCTCATATGATCCCATAATCCATTTCAAACCCAGGTCAGAGGATTGGCGCCTGTCTGTGGAGGAATGTACTGTAATTCACAGACCAGGGTTGTAGCTAGTGTGTACGTGCTGCGGTCTGCCATTCAGTTGGCACAAACATTCAATAATAAAATTAAAAACATTTTGGGATAGTAGATAGCTCATAATTACTTTGTTTTTAAGATCAAATTTATTGCCTACATTTTGACCCAAGTGGTCCCAGAGGAGGAATCAAAATCTTTGCTGGTCCCAGGCTCAAGAAAATTTAAGAATGGCAGCTATATACATTATAACACTATCCTGACTCTTAACCAACTGCTATCAAACCTTTCTTCTCTGTACGTTCCCCTTAAAAATGACTACCTGTCAGATATTTACATTTGGCCTGTACTAACACCTTCCTAATCTTTTCACTTCCTGCTGACGTTTGCTGCCGGCCAATAACACTGTCATGGTTAGGATGACGAGGAGGGCATTTGGGCATAATTGTGTCCATGACAACCAAAGCTCAGATTTTGTTCTGAGGGTGAGGAGTTTTGAAACCATATTTTCTCATCAGTTTTAACAGTGTAACGCTGTGTACTACGTTTAGCACACGAGTACGTGTCTTTCACACTTCCCGTCTCTCACAGATGATTCAGTCACTATTGGAGGAGCACAGCCATGCCATGATCCTGGAACACATTGTCTACCTGACCGAACCTTTATTACCACCACACAATCCACTCTACAAAACGGGGCCTTTATTTTTACTGAGAGTGATGAAGAGGATGGTGGAGAGGAGGAATAAAGCAGGTGGAAGGCTCAGGCGAGAAAGCTGACAGCTGACAGGTACAAACCACCTCAAGATTTTCTAATTCCCCACTATATATTTAAGGAATATAATGGCTGGGATTTATAATGTTTTACATTATATATGCTTTATACCTAGATTATGCTTTATACAGTAGCCTACACGTACAGTCAGAAGTCTAAACACACCCATTCAAGCGAATGACTCAGCATGTCCATGCTTTTGACTGGTACTGTAGAATAAATCGTTTTGAACAGACAGGGATGGTGGACTGTGGTTCCAAATGTGCTGTTGTGTGTTTCCACAGGTGACTGAGGAACCATCGAGTTGACAGGGGCAGATGCAGCACTCACACAGAGAAACTGTTCAGCCCCTTGAGACAGACTCTTGGGCAAGACGAGTGGCCTTACAGAGAGAGAAAAGAGGTCTCTAAAATCCCACTGCATTGGAAAGACTGAGTCCCTCTCAGACATACAGAAGGACAAAGAGGCGAGCCGTGTGGTATCAGCACTGGGGTCCAGACCACACAGCCCCACTCATACAGCCCAGTTGTCAAGCTGCTCGGCTCACATACCTGTCACTTGCCGGCCCCACGGAGCCCCTCCCACTCGGGTGGAGTTGCTCCTCCCCAAACCCCTCTCACTCAAGTGTATATCCTGGTTATGCCCTGTTTGACTGAGGTGCGTTCAGTTCGTTGAAACGTTTCATTTACTGTCGGTTCGTTGAACACGTCCTTAGCCCAATACTGTGTCGGACATTGCTGAAAAGACTTGGAGATATATTCGCTCCCGTTTGGTTGGTGTGGTGGAGCGTGGCGTAAGGCAAAGTGTGACGTATTCCCCAACCCTCAACCCCTCCTCATTCCCAACTGGGCGTTCGGCGCAGGTTCCGTACAATCCAATATCCTCAGAACATAACAAAGAGCTGAACGCATCTCTGGATTTCACCCTTCTACTCACCAACCTGCATTTAAATGGTTCAATCTTCTGGCTTTGATTGCGGAGCTGGGCTTCCCACCACATAGGTTGCTCTTTCTAAACCAATCATGATGGCCTGTATTTGATTAGCGTCACTGAAAACTCCACCTGTGTATCAGATTTACCCCGTCCTGCTAATTGCAGGCTTTGATTGGCTTCGCTTATTTTCTTTGTCAGAGATCGCCTGATCTCTTGTTGCATATTTTAAGAAGTGCCATTAATTTAGAGCTTTAGTTTAAGTTTACATATCAGTTTACGGTTAGGCTCTTTCAGGGGAAGCTCCTTGACTCTGTCTCTGAAAGGGACATTGTTTTTTCATTAGAGTGTTTCATCTGTAGTACTTCATCTGAGTTCTCTTTGCTAAATGCGTCAGAACAAGGAAGAGGAACCAGTAGGCAGCCATTAGAGCTCTGATCTGACAGCGGGCAGCCGCTATAGCTCTAATTGGACCAAAAGGCAGCCGCTAAAGCTCTAATTGGACCAATAGACAGCCGCTAAAGCTCTATTTGGACCAAAAGGCAGCCGCTAAAGCTCTTCTCTGTCCCATTGCCTGGCCTTGAGTACTGATCGATTCCTTGTGCCACTAATGTGCAGTAAGCATGGCCTTATGGGTAAGGTCCTATACTGGAGGTTTTAAAGAGCCTTTGGGCTTAAAGCTGCCACCTGAGTATCTCTCCTGTTTTCCTAGTTGATAACCAGAAGCAGTTAGAACTTCAATCTATGCAGACGTCAGTCTAACAATGAATCTTTTATCAAGGGCACCAATCAAAAACCATATAGATGTATTTAAGTAGCACCAGTACCAACCAGATAGGTCTTTTCCGGACATCCACCAATCAGATGATGCGAGGATGCGTTTCTCAGTATAACATGCTATAACATGCTATAACCTATGCACCTCCTCCGTCCCTGTTGCAGGGATAACACTAATGGTGCTTTAGATCACTGGTGCTCGCACAACATGGTGTCAGTCCAGAGAGAGAGCAGAGACAGCCGTTGGACATTGTGCAACCAAAACCCGTTGTACTCATGAACTGTTGAAGACTGTATTGTACATAGAACATATTAGGGAGACTGAGAGAATTGTACAGGGAGCGTGACGGTTTTCTAAACGCTCCATGGACTACTAGATCTATGAGATGTCCTGCCATACCTTCATAGCCCTCTCTCCTTCCTCCTTCACTCCTCTCTCCTTCCTCCTTCACTCCTCCCTCCTCATTTTCCTGTTCTCCCTCTTTTTCTCTTTCAGCAGTTGAAGTCTGTGCTAACCCAAACCGATGCCTAGTGACTTGTTTTCTCCTTTTCAACAAGGTGGTCTGTGCCTCGTTAATACCGTATAAATATTATATATATAAAGAGAGAGAAATCTATAGTGTCTATGTGGTCAGAATATTGTCAGAAAAATGATGTTGAGAATAGAAATACACGTTTTAGAATTCTTTTTTTTTACTGGCCTAAGGATAGAGAAACCCCTTATTCAGTTTCTAGAGTGATGTATGTGACTTAGCTGTTTTGTACAGCAAGCAACATTCCCCATCTGAAAAAAGACTGGCATTCACTAAAGACCGTCCAGTCTAAGAAACAAAGAAAGAGTGCAAAGGAAATGATAATGATAAGAGATAATAGATCTCCATTCTCATATAGAAGAGCCGATATTACATTCTTATTGACGTGTGTATTTGTTTCAAAGCGCTCGCTCGCATACATGCTCCGACCCTCAGACCACACACACACACACACACACTGACGATGGTTAAAAAGAGGCCCGAGTCTTGGCGGAGTGGTCAAACCGCAAGTCTATTTTTGCAGCTCACTAAAGTAGCAGAGATATTATGACTGCCGTAAGCTAGGCCTTCGGAGCCCTTTCACAGACACGTTCAGAGTGCAGCTTTTGAAGTGAGTCCTGCGGTTGCGTCGTCTCTTTGTTTGCGTTTGTTCGTTTATTTGTCGTGGTTGTTGTCGTCGTTCTGGTGTACCCAGGCGTGGTGACGTAGTGACCGTGACAGCTGAGTGTGTAGAAAACAACACAAAGCCCTTTAGTGTCAAAACAACCAAGACTGTTACTATCCAACCACCCACCCACCCCCACCCACCACACCGCGGTGCTTGTGTGTGTGTGTGTGTGTGTGTGCTTCTCGTGGCTAATGTTGTGACTGTTGTAGAAAGATCCAAACGCAAAGTAATCCCTGTGTCTGTTTGTCAATGAGCTGCAACGCAGAATAGGACGGACGTCTTGGAACGAGAGTCTGCAGTTCCGACAAGTACAATGTTTGTTGATGTTTACAAATATCATGGGTTATTGTAATACTGATTTGAAATAGGAAAAGGCTATACTGAATTGCACCAAGACAGAGGCACAAAACACCTCAGACTTATAGGTGGGAAGGGATCCAGAGTTCTCCATTTTCAGGTTCTTTGCTAACTGACTACTTGAGGTAGAGGGTTTTCTACCATGATGAGTGAGTATGTGGGCCTGGTGTACAGAATCATGGAGTACTTCATTTATACCCAGTCATTTACTTTCTGCATGGTGTGCCAACTGAAAGTTATATTTTTGGGAATCTCCTATCCTCTATGCAGAGTGAGATCTCAATGTAAGAGATTAGGAATAATCATTGGCCTCTTAGGGTCGTGTTCATTAAGGCCATGTTTTAAAATGCTTGTCTAACATTTTCATGTTAGACAGGTCCAGGACAACTCTTGCTCTGTTTCACACTCGTTTTCTTTCATAGCATGTGTAATGAACACAACCCAGGAGGTCGAAGCCAACATAGTTCACCTAATATCACCTAAAGTGTAAAAGGTTTAGTGAAGTAGGTGTGTGATAGCTAATACATGCATATGAGATTCACTTTCTTCGTTGTGTACAAGTTGCTTTTGATTTAATTGTACGACGTTCAACATGCAAACTTTTGAATCAAACAAAACACTGTGACCAATAATCTGTCTTCTTTTGCCATGCCAATTCTGTTTTTACTTTGTATACATTTTTCGTATTCAAGTTGTATTTGATTCACATCGGCTTCATCGGTTGGTTTTATTGAATCTGTCAGTTTGGGACTGTACTATTTGTATAAGTAAAAGTTTTCTGCTGTACAGTAAAGATTAAGGAACACATTAAATGTGGGTGTCCAGCATGCTGAGTGACTACCTGTATGAGCGTGGGCTTATTTCCCAAGATGCTTGGATCCTCACCCATGAATTGCCTTTGCATCATAACGGTGTGGTGTTGTGTTGGAGCCCGGTGTGTGTCCCCTACCTAACCTGTCCCCTAGTAGACGGCCTGTGCAGTGTGATGAGAGAGGTAGCATGTTTTGGGGTGTTGCAGGTTGTGTGTGTGTAACAGAAAGAGTTAAGTACGTGGTTGTCTCTGCCTGTGTGTGTGTGTGTACGCATGTGTGTGTGATTGCATGTATTCTTCTAAGTCAATTTTTGCACGTGCAAAAGGAGACTCTCAATTCAGTCAAACCCACGTTGTAGTATTCACACTGGGTTTTTCCAGTGGTCAAATTACTGCACAGACTGGTGTTCGATCCTGTATAGAGACCGTCATTAGGGAGAACTCCCTCACAGGTCTGCTTTCACCATTCACAACGAAAAGTGTGTGCACGGGACTACTGTAAAATGAAGACACTGCTTAACCACTGCTATGGCAAGTTTGAACGGATCTCAGCCTTTGGGTCCAATGAAATCAGATTTAGCCGTCATTTGCAAAGTGGTTGTTTTGGTGATATGAAAGGTAGAGTAATATTAGCGCTGTGTACTAAACAAGAGGCCCTGCAATACAGCCGGATAAACTGTTGCAGACACTGCCATTAGAGGCACAGAAAAACTGATGTGGAGGCCTTTAAGTTCCACCAGTTTGTTTTTCGTGAGAACCAGACAAGTAGGTACTCGCCATCGTTTTAACTGCCCAAACACCAGCTATGTGGGGGGTCGACCGCTTTACACTTGATCTGATTGAATCGAAGACAAAGGGAGAGATCCGTTGCAGCCCCCACCCCCTCCCCCCCACCCCAAGAGGAAAAGAGAGTGTGTTGTGTTCAGCATGGATACTGTGTCGTGTTTGGTGTTTTTTAAACCTACTGTAGGAGGCCGTGTCCGGTGCCCCAGTCCATTGCTATTGTATGTGATGTATCAGAATATTACTATTGAGTGTTGGCCAGCTTGTTTATATCCATTCAATAAAGGGGACTTTCTTTCTGACTTGTGTGTCGGTTGTAGTGATGCACCGGTCAGCCGTTTCTACATCTGCAGCCACCCTTAATTCAACTACGTTATCCGCAACTATAATGGGAAACTATTACGTGTGCAACCAATGGTAACCAGCACATAGCCAATGCACCATTGTGGCCAAGTTCCCCAACAGCCATGTAAAACGGGTAAAACCCTGACTGGTGGAAGACACACTAGAAAAAAATAGATTATTTTCTAGTTATTTGAGACCTTAAATGTATATTATATGCATGATATCATGGTAACCAAAATATGGAATTGGTCATTATAGACACGTTATGTCCGATGAAAAAGTCTGACTCTGATTGAAGTTGGAAGTGAACAATAATTTAATTTAACTTGATTTAATTGTCAATAAAAGCATTTGACACTTATGACATGCTTGTAATTATACTATACCATAGTAACATCTCACAAAAAGATAAAAAAACACTTAAGCAGCAGACATAAATCTACTTAAAACACTTAAATATACAGTTTGTCTTTGCATCTGGTTCATAGGTGCTTTTAAAATGGCTTAGAAAGAGAGATGGACCCTGGTGCACCTAGAGAGCTTAAGAGGGTGACTCTCGCTGGGCATGTAAATATGTCTATACTATTATGTCTATATGTAGACAGTATGTCTATACTATTATGTCTATATGAAGACAATATGTCTATACTATTATGTCTATATGTAGACAGTATGTCTATACTATTATGTCTATATGTAGACAGTATGTCTATACTATTATGTCTATATGTAGACAATATGTCTATACTATTATGTCTATATGTAGACAATATGTCTATACTATTATGGATAAATTGCCTGCCATTGAGGAATGGAATTTGTCATTTGGAATTTGTGTTCTGATTTTGAACTAAAGCCATATAATAATAAAAATGATTAGATGGGAAAAACACAACTGCTCATCATTAGCAAAAAATAAATGATCAATTCCTAGCCCTAAAATATACATGTGAGATTACATTAAGTGGGGGGCGACCCAAATGTAATTTTACTTTAGCACTCCTCAATGTGTGCTGCTATCAAGATGTAAACGGTGTCATACCATAACCCTTGTGACTATTGAACTTTTATAATAGGGAAGCAGCCTCAATGTACCTTATTTATTAATACGGAGGAGTTAGCTTCATTTGGAATTTGTTTTCTGCTTTTGTACCAAAGCAAACTAACACAAAAAATTATAACAATGATTGGATGTGAAAGACACATGACTGCTAAACCCTGCACATCATTAGCCCACCCCGACCCTGAATAACTTCTGTGGGTCTGTGGTTTTCCTGTGAAAAAGCTCTACATCTACACTACTTTTCTATTAAAACAAACCTCTGAGTGAATATAACCAGTGAAGACTAAAATGAAATTGTTTATCCCAGATATGGTTGCTGGACATCTGTTTTTGTTCATCTTTCTTTTCTGTGAGTCATTCCTCCTATCTAAATTGTATGATCTGTTTGTTTCAGAATATTACCTCCACTTGAATCTTTTATTTTAGGTGGTCAAAAATTCTTAACTAGAATCTTGTGAATGATTACAATAATTGTTTTATTTAATCAAACTTATCAATCTCTGACATTATTCCGAGAATAATGAGCATTTTGTAATAACATGAATTATAGGTCACTTGACCAACATATGAAAGATGTTCTATTCTCATGTTTGTCTTAATATTTATAGCTGGATAGATGTTCATGATAATGACTCATTTTGTTATTTCTAGATTCCAAATTCCAAATTCCAGATGCCAAATGTGAGTATTATGATCTTAAATCTAAGTACAATTATTTTCAGTTTGAAAAAGGTAGTGATAGTGTAGAAGGGTATAATAAAAATGTGATTCCACTTTAACTGGGGTTACTGTTTGAGTCTCAGAACAAATCAACTTTAAAGCAATAATGCGAAAATAGTGTCTAAATGCAATGCATGCCATAAAGTGTAATTGCATGTCTACAAATAGTCACAGAGCTCTATATGCTGATTAAAAAAAATATGTCAAGTATGTCTTTGTGTGTTTAAATGCTCAACAGTAAAGGATTAGAGGTTATAGTATAGCACGTGCGTCTGTCTGATGTAAGTTTAACGTAGAAAGGAGACATGGCGCAGGGAGAGCAGCTGACTGCTTAAAAATGCACCTTGCTGCAAGAAAACAAACGTTTGGGCACATTTCGTTTTTTTAAGAAAAACAAACTTCATAAAGATTATACAATGTACGAGAACTCTCGAGCGTGGATGAAATACTTGAGCAACACTTCAAATATATGGAATCACATGTCCCGTTTTCACTCGGAGCTAGGGTTAGCATCAACCCCGCAAAACGCGCTAATCAGCCTATTATACAACATTTGAGGCAATCAATTGAGGCTATCAATTGTACCTCAGATGTCCGAAAGTACATCCATCGCCACAGACTCATGTGTACCGGTAACTGCTTATTATATTAGCGATGACTGGCAGTTATATTTACAAAACTTTTACGAATGCAACATGGGTTTTTGTTAAATGTTATTGCAGAGTGAATAATCACATTTTGATTTTCCACATAAACAATACAATATATTATAATACCTCGTGGTACAAATTATTTCATTTGCATAAAAGGCCGCTTTTTAAGTTATATCGTAGACCGTGTTATTGACCATGCATTTTACTGTAATAATAAGGCTGCTACAGAAATGTATGTTTTGTAATGTTAAAACTTTATTTTGTGTTTACACAAAAAAAAACAGATGATTAATATAAATGCTGAAAGATAGAGTTTCAAGTATATGTATTTTTAATAAAATAATTGGAGAAGAAGATCGGATTCGTAATCGCATTTTGAGGCAGGTGAAGATTCACACCCCTAGTATCTATACGAGTACTGAAATGTGCCTCACAATGTATGTTTGTTGTGAGGCAAACATCAGAACTGCAGTTCCATTTGATACCACACTAGTATTTTAATTAGCTGAATTTTAAAGGTATTTAAATATACTTGTGGTATTTATTTTGGTTCTATCTACGTTACATATTGGATCTCTAAAGAAGAAATACAGTCTTCGGTGTAGTGATGGAGGATAGTGAGTGCTTAAGGTCTGTTTAGACAAACAGGAATCACATTTACGATTTCAAATCACAATTCATATGACCTTACTCCTGGTGATATAATGGGGATTTAAATGTATTTTAAAATGAGTACCCTTGATTTGCCGCTTGTAAATAAACCATAGGGTAACCTACTGTGGTCCTTTAGTTATTAATTTAATTTTAGCATTCAAATATAAAGTATAGAAAGCTTTTTCTTTATTGGTATTAAAAGGACAACTTGAGCCCATTAGTGTTGTGGATGGTCATGGTATGGGAATGCTTGGCCACTGCAAATACTGGGATGTTTTTCACTACCTTTTAACAGGACAACAACCAACAAAACAAGGCTGGAAGGGCAACTGGGGGCCACTAACTAGCAGCATTTGTATGTGCTGATGGAGGGCTGAGGATGGAGGTGTTCAGCACAATCCTATATGCACCTCCCTACTCTGAGCCACCTGCAACCAAAGAACCCATTCATTATCTACGGTTCTTTGCCTTGATTCAGAGCCAAACAACCAAAGAACCCATTCATTATCTACGGTTCTTTGCCTTGATTCAGAGCCAAACAACCAAATAACCCATTCCTTATCTATGGTTCTTTGCCTCGATTCAGAGCCAAAGAACCAAAGAACCCATTCATTATCTACGGTTCTTTGCCTTGATTCAGAGCCAAACAACCAAATAACCCATTCATTATCTATTGTTCTTTGCCTTGATTCAGAGCCAAACAAAGAACCCATTCATTATCTATGGTTCTTTGCCTTGATTCAGAGCCAAACAACCAAAGAACCCATTCATTATCTACGGTTCTTGGCCTTGATTTAGAGCCAAACAAACAAAGAACCCATTAATTATCTAATGTTCTTTGCCTCGATTTAGAGCCAAACAAACAAATAACCCATTAATAATCTACAGTTCTTTGCCTCGATTCGGAGCCAAACAACTGATGAACTGAAAGACTGAATTCTCCATTTGTTTATTCATGTATCTTTGTGTCATGATGTTGAATCACATACCAGTGATCAAGATTATGGAATTGAATTAACATTTATTGGAAATGGGAGCTTATACTCAGACCACAACCTTTCTCCTTCTCCTTGTCCTCTTACCCGGAAACCTACAGACTTTATAAATCCTCTTTTTGGCATTTCCAAATTTACTTTTGAACTTGGTGTCTGTTTTTTTTTAAGTGCTATATATGATTAACTTAACACGGGAAATGTTAATTCACTGACAAACTCAACACCCTAACAGACTTCCTTCAGCCCAGTCTGACTGTGAGTCCTACAGTCATCAGAGAGAGAGACCCAGTTCAGACGATCTGTAAGACGCCTCCATTTTTCTCTGGGCTTCAATGTTACATCACATTTGGGGGCAGATTGGAGTTTACCCTACCAGCAGACTGTCACCAGACACTCAAAGGACTCACAGGGAATCATCTGGTGAGGTGGACAGGTCAAAATCCACCTGCTGTGGTCAGAATACAATGTCACTACAGTGTGCCAGACCTTCAATTTATATCCGTATTTAGTGAGCAGTCTACACTCACAATTCAGGGTAAGAAGACTGTTTTAATTGTTCTTAGTAATTTACCATGTTCCTCCTGTACTTTTATTTATAGTTATTTTTATTTAATCCAAATTCAGTTGATTGAGAAATTCTTTCTCTCTTAGCCATTCCATGAAAAAGTTTCCCATACTTAAACCGCATTAAGTATTTCACTAAACAAAGAGTGATTAGGCTGTCAATAAACTCACAAGTTGCTATTTGTGTATACCTCTGATCTCATAGACCATCCACAGCTGACAGTGAGTCCTACAGTCATCACAGAGAGAGACTCAGTTCAGCTGAGCTGTGAAACTCCATTATCTCTCCGTGTGTCTCACTGTTACTTCAATAAAGTGAACGGACCTAGTCTACCGGACACATTATGTAACCAGACTGTCACAGGAACTCAGCTGCTCTCTTGGACCGGTCAACAATTACCAGCTGTGGTCCAGGTCACATGTTACTACAGAACTAAAGGGGAGTCTCACACATCTCCTATCAGTGACGCCGTCTCTGTCACTATCCAGGGTAAGTTGGTTGTTTATAAAATCCTAGCTACACGTATAACTCACTATATGCATAGCATAACAATAGTACCATATACTATAACATAGATGTATGATACAAATTAACAATGTTATAATAAATGTTTACCTAATTAATAAGAAACAAGGCATTTTAATTTAATTTAATTAGTGGTTTTCTTATGCATAATACGAAGTATAATGCCTGAAAACTGCTCTTACATTGCCAATCTACCACATAAAGGTGTTATCATAAATTGGTTTCCATAGTTATTAAACAGGACACATTATTGTTTATGTATGGATTATCAACAGTCTATTTCTGTGCATAGTTGATCTATATGTATGGGTTAGCTATATTCTATTTCTATGAATAGATTACCTACAATCTATTTATATGGTATTAAAAACCATTAGTCTATTTATATGTATGTTTGACCTTTAGTTTATTCATATGTATGGATATGTAAAGGATAAAGGAAATTAGACTAGTTCTATATAACAAACCGAATGATATGCAAGTGTTCTATTTCCCAGTTCAGAAACTAGTGATTAGTGTCAGTCACATTGAGAAGGATTTAATCATTTCCTGTGAGATTCCAGGATCTCAATTCCCTTTCAGTTTATAATCACCTTAGTAACACCACAGCATTTTAAGTAAGACAAAATTAAAATGCTTTTAGATCTACCGGGAGATCTCGCATTCAGTGATCCAACAACTGAACAGACATCTTCTACAGCAGGTAGGCTGAACATCTGCTTCTTTTGTAAAGATTAGAACATGTATTGTGACACTTCTTATTTATCAGTAAAGCTTTTATGAGTGTTAATAAAGGGGTATCAGAATTCAAATGCAAGACGCAGGAGGCAGGAATTACGTTGAGGTATTTAATGGTACTGAATCGGCGGGCAAGATTTGACAAAAAAGACAGGGGTTTGGTACACAGGTTATCTCGGCGAAGGTACAGTCGGATGACAAACAGGAGAGTAGGTTAAGTAAACAAGCAGGAGTCTGGGAATACAAGAGAAATAAGACAGCGGGAGCGCATTGAAAAACGCACAATTCGAACTGGCAACAGGGACATGGAAAAGCAAATTGTAAATACACATGGGATAATGGGATCATGGGAGACACCTGGTGGGGGCGGAGACACAAGATTAGACAGGTGAACAGAATTAGTAGCCAACCTGTTGCCCCCGTCTGTTACCTCAGCAAAGTAATTGTACATGCTCCTTCACAAACTTAAACAGAGAACGAGTGGGGCTGTAGAGGTTGGTAGGGTAACCCCTCTGTCGGGCTTTGTAACAGTTACTCAGGTTCAAATACAGGTGAGTGATATAAGATAAAATGACATGAAAATGTATAGTCTGACATTGTTTTTTTACCCTGCCTTTCTCTTATTCCATTAGAGCCACTTGATTTCCTTTGGCGTCACATCCTGAGTGGGCTAGTGTTATTGGCTTGTTGCGGATTCCTTATAGAGGATGTCATCTCGCATCACTGTCTAAAAGGTCAGTTCAGCTGTCAATCACTTCCCATCAGCCAAAAATAAAGTTGTATTTTGCCGCATAGTCATTATCTAAGTAGTCAGACAGAAAATGTTCCTATACATTTACTAAAATGTTCCTGAATACACTGTGTAAGTGAATACGATCTGTATAGTTATCCTGCATACAGTGTGTGAGTGAATGATATCTGTATAGTTTCCTGCATACAGTGTGTGAGTGAATGTGATCTGTGTAGTTTCCTGCATACAGTGTGTGAGTGAATGTGATCTGTGTAGTTTCCTGAATACAGTGTGTGAGTGAACGTGATCTGTGTAGTTTCCTGAATACAGTGTGTGAGTGAATGTGATCTGTATAGTTTCCTGAATACAGTGTGTGAGTAAATATGATCTGTTTGGTTTCCTGAATACAGTGTGTGAGTGAATGTGATCTGTATAGTTTCCTGCATACAGTGTGTGAGTGAATGATATCTGTATAGTTTCCTGCATACAGTGTGTGAGTGAATGTGATCTGTGTAGTTTCCTGCATACAGTGTGTGAGTGAATGTGATCTGTGTAGTTTCCTGAATACAGTGTGTGAGTGAACGTGATCTGTGTAGTTTCCTGAATACAGTGTGTGAGTGAACGTGATCTGTATGTTTTCAGGTGTTGCAAAGAGGTGCAGGAGGGTGGATCAGAGTCAAGAAGACTTCAGGAATACCATTTGCTAACTTACTGTGCATACGTTATGTACATTGTAATTAAATACAGTTAATAAAATGCCCGGGTGACCTTTGACATCTTCCTGGTGTTCATAAAACCAAATCAGTCAAAGAGTTCTTCAGGTTATTGCTGCAAATGCCACAGGATATTGAAAGAAGGGGTTCATATACTTTTGCACACATTTTTGTTGTCATTTCCTATATTTTTAGTGCCTTTATATGAAATGTCTTTATTAAGGTTTAGATGAGGTTTTTATTGATTCATGTACATAAGTTTATTAATATTTAATACAAACATATTGAAACTCTCGGTAGAGTTCACATACTATCAAGCCGCTTTGTATAATTCCTTATTTTCAACACTGAATCTAACAAGCAAATGTAAGGTGACACTGTAGATACATACTTTGGATACATACAATGCCTGTAAAGGTATTCACCCCCCTTGGATGTTTTCCCCTTTTGTTACTTTTGTACATGAAATCATGGTCAATATAATTCACCTTTTTTGACAAGAATATGCAAAAAAAGCTTCTTTCATGTCAAAGTGAATACAGATTTTTACAAACTAATGTCAATTAATTAAAAGTGTATAATGTAAAATACGTTTTTGCATAAATATTCACCCCCTTTAAAGTGACAGACCTAATTCAACCGAGGTCCAGCTAGTTGATGCCAAATGGAGATCACCTGAGTGCAGTTGATGTGTGTCAAGTGATTTCAGCATAAAAACAACTGTGTCTGGGAGGTCCAGTCTCTGGTTCATCAGTATTCCCACTACAATTGCAACATGAAGACAAAAGAACACTCCAAGTTCAAATCTGCCTAGAGCTGGCGTCCTCACAAACTGAGTGAACGGGCAAGAAGAAGACTGGTGAGGGAGGCCACCAAGACACCTACGACCACTCTGAAGGAGTTAAAAGCTTCAGTTTCTCAGATGGGAGAGACTGTATACAACAACTACATACAACATACAACAACTGTTGCCCAGGTTCTTCACCAGTCAAAGCTGTATTGGGGAGTGGCAAAGAGAAAGCCAAAGTTGAAAAAAGCTCATGTGAAATATCGCCTGGAATTCACCCAAAGGCATGTGGGAGACTCCAAGGTCAATTGGAAGAAGGTTCTTTGGTCTGATGAGACATAAATTGAGCTTTTTAGCCATCAGACTAGACGCTATGTTTGGCGAACACCAAACACTGCACATCACCACAAACACACCATCTCCACTGTGAAGAATCGTGGTGGCAGCATCATGCTCTGGGGATGCTTCACAGCAGCAGGGCCTGTAGGGCTTGTAAAGGGTTAGGGGAACATGAATGCAGAAAAATATCGCCAAATCCTGGAGGATAATCTGACTCGGTCTGTAAGAGAACTACGACTTGGGAGAAAATTCATTTTCCAGCAAGACCACGACCCCAAGCATACAGCAAAAGCGTCACAGAAATGGTTCAAAGACAACAACGTGAATGTTCTGGAGTGGCCAAGTCAAAGCCCAGATCTAAATCCAATTGAGAATTTGTGGCTGGACTTGAAAAGAACTGTTCACACCCGATCCCCGAGCAACCTGACAGAGCTTGAGCTGTTATGCAAGGAGGAATGGAGCAAATTTGCAGTGTCCAGATGTGCCAGCCTGATTGAGACATATCCACACAAACTCAGTGCTTTAACTTTGATATTAAAGACATTGTTTTGGCAAATTCCTGTCAAAAAAGACAAATTATATTGACCATAATTTCATGTATAAAAGCAACAAAAGGATGAAACATCCAAGGGGGGTGAATAGTTTTCATAGGCATTGTATACCCCAATTGGATAATAAGGCCTACTATAGATATACCCCACTGTGATAATAAAGCCTACTGTAGATACATATAACCCAATGGAATAATAAGGCCTGCTGTATATACATATACCCACATTGAATAATAAGGCATACTGTAGATACATATACCACAATTATATAATAAGGCCTACTGTAGATATATATACCCCAACGGAATAACAGGGCCTATTGTAGATAGAGATACCCCAATAGAACAGTAAGTCTTACTGTAGATACATATACCCCAATGCTGGGTATGTCTAGCGCCCCTTTAGGAAGCTGTCCAATGTGCGGTTCCCCCTGTCTGAGAGCCAGTATCCAGCCATGGCTGCCACTCCACCCATAAAGATGGAGGTAAACACCATGTCCCCTTTGGCAGCCAGGGTGGCCAGAGCACACAGCAGCACCCCAAAGAACATCTGCTGAAGAACCTCCACCTCTTCATCCTGGATGTCCTCAAACAGGCCTTTCTTGTCTCCACCTGTGGGGGTGCAGAAGTGATAGAGGAGACAGAGAGAGGATGAAGACAGAGAGAAGAATAGAAAAGGCACACCTTCAATTCTTCTTGGCAACACAGCCAAGTGTATTCTGCCTTCACAACACTCCAGCATAATCTTGGATGTGTAATTCCGGTCGTTGCAGCGCTGTAAGAAGAATCTTCCTTCCAGTCCTGTGCGCTCTGGATCAGGTTCACTTCAAAGACCTCTTTGTATTTTACTCCATTCATCTTCCCCTACCTATCCTGACCCGAAATGATTGTGTTGAAACAAGACAAAATGGCTTCCCCTTGTGATTGAGATCCAAAACATGTTTTGCCCTCAGCTTTGTTCAATTTTAATAAAGGGCGCCAATACATGCCTTGACTGTATGTATGTGAAATATTTAGGTTTTTTACTAAAAAATATATATATTGTTGTAAATATGGCATATTCTGTGTAGATTAATGGGAAAACATAGTTAATAAATTATGTCAATAACACAACAAAGAAGAAGGGGGTCTGAAAAACATAGTTTAAATACTATATATACTTTATATATACTATATGTCTAAATCGGAAAAATACCAAAAAGCTAGAAATGTGAGCAGTTAGCGAGTGTTTGTGGTTAGCATGTGTATGTTGTTATGTTAAAGGGGATAGGTCCTTTACCTCTGGGTAGCTGTTTCTGCACACAGATGGTGTCCTTGCGTGTGAAGCCTTCAGCACAGTCACAACGGAAAGAGCCCTCCACATTGGTACAGAGCTCATCCAGGCCTGGACATGCCAGAACCTGCTCACAGCACTCATCTACATCTGAAAGAGAGGCAACCATATTGCATTCATTAATATGAGAAGGCAGCAAACCTACTGAATGTATTATTAGATGACACAGAGAGAGATTAATTAATTAATTAATTTGTTATTATATAAGAAAGGCACATCTACTGCATTCATTATTATATGGCATAAACCTGCAGCATTCATTATTATATAGGAGATAAACCTACTGCATTCATGATGTTATTACTAACCTACACCTACTGCATTCATTATTATATAAGAAACATGTATTATTATATGACACAGAGAGAGGGTTAATTCATGAATTCAAACATTATTATATGAGATGAACCGACAGCATTCATTATTATATAAGAGATAAACCTACTGCATTCATTATGATATAAGAAAAGTACACCTACTGCATTCATTATTACATGAGGGATAACCCTGCTGCATGTATTATTATATAAGATATAAACATACAGAAAGATAGTGGGACAGACACAGTCAGTAGACCCAGTCAGTAGACCCAGTCCCTCCACACTACCACTCACCTAAACATTTGGCTCCCGTCAGTCTATAGCCGGTAGCACACTTCCTGCAGCGAGCTGGCCCAGTGCCCATACAGCCCACGCAGGCCTTGTCACAGCCTGCAGGAAGACCACACAACAAATTGATCAAGACATACCGCTCACATCCATTATTGTCAGCACATACCACTCTCATCATCTTCATTAAGACATACCACTCACACTTATTTATCACCATACACAACTTACACCATCTTTATCAAGACATTCCACCCACTATAACACTGTTTAAGTCTTTACGAAAAATCTGTTGTAACACCCACATCAACAGCTCACTATTTTTGTTCAAGTTCTGCTTCAGATATCTCGATGAATTAACCCAGTCCTAGTTAAAACCAGAAACAGAGAAAATAATACAGACAATTCTATCTAAAATCAGTGTATCAATTTATGTTTGGCTGATTAAAGAGGAGAGATGGCAGAAGAGCATATCAGTTCATAACCTTTCACCCATGTGGTAGTAGCACTGACCTCTACACTGATAGTTGCCTTCTGTGTTGAAGCAGTAGGTGTTGGGAGGACACTGTCCCAGCTCAGTACCACACTCATCTATGTCTGGAACAACAGGTATGATAGCAACAAAACAAAACCATTATTGTATCAAGTCCATAATGAAATGGTTTTACCTCTGAATGCTCATTTGGTAAAAAGCTCACATGTCACATGTAACAAACAAGGCACAAGGGGGTGTGGCATATTCACGATGTACAACAACTAAGGCACTGCTGCTAAGTGGACTTATAAAGTATGTTTTAAGAAGCAACAAATTGTCTCAGTTTCAACATTTCATATGTTGTCTTTGTACTATTTTCTATTAAAGGGTTTGAATGATTTGCACATCATTGCAGTCTGTTGTTACTGTCCATACACACACTCGTTGCCCTTCTCCCTTAAGGGCGGTATGGTTACAACCTAAAGCATGACACATTACACATAGTTTGATTGACATTTCTTTCATCTGGTAAACATAATACACTCCCTCTTACCTACACACGTGTTGTCATGGAGGGTCCAGCCGGATTGGCACACCAGACACAGATCATGAGGCCCGGAACACCCCTTACAGGAGCCGGGACACCCTCGGACAACAGCCAACTGGAACAGAGTCGAGAACAGCCCTGCAGCCAGAAGAGGCCAGACTGTCCTCATCACTTCTTGATGCGTATCTCCCAGACACCAAGACAGTAGAGGACAGGGGTATCTCTGGGGAACCAAGGACAAAGGGAGCATTGTACACAGTCCAGTATGTGGTAGAACATCTGATTTAATCATCTGTGGTTGTACAACCAACAGCACAAGAACATCCATTAGTCAGAGTGAAGTGAATTACAAATTCAGCACAGGAACAGTAGAAAAATCCACAAACATTTTCAATGTGCCACTTTTCTTTCTGCATCCTGTCCAACGGGTTCTCAGGAGACGGTGTAACATATTAGAAGTGAATCTCTGACACCAATTTCATGTATGTTCTAACAAAACATATTATATGTTACAAATCAGCTAAGATGCATCATGTGCTAAGAACCCTACTAAAACGTGTCATGTTACGAATTGAAACAAATGTATGATACATTGCGAACATAGTTGTGGAAAGCAGTGGTGCTACTTTTGAATACACATGCAGCCTTCTTTTTCTAACTAGGTTCTATCTAGCTTCAATAGCAAGTTTTAGGTTGCATAATGAATGTGTACAGTGCCCATTAATATTTAACTGCCATGTTTTGCTTGCTGGAAAGTGGGCAACACTTTCTGGGCCAGAAGGCCTGAATTTACAATGTGGAGGAATTATGAAAGTAGTTCTACAATCAATCAACCATGCATCACACAGAATTGTGGAGAATTATTAGAAAGGGTATCCCCCTAGATTGTAAAAGAAAACAAATAGTGTTGCTGGGCCCAGTCCTACCTGAGACTGTGCCCTCATGTGTATTGGCAACCCCTCTAATCAGGATTCCTGTGACAGTAAAATCACGTGTAGATATATTAGGCTTGACTCCACAACTCACTTTTCATAAAAATACTAAAGATAAGGGTTAAGTAATTGAATAACACATCACACAGACTTGTGGATGCTCTTATTTGTTGTCTTAGATAGACTTGTGACAAATGATGTGCCCCTTTTGGAAGTAATAATCTGGGAGCTCCAGCAGGCAAGTTGCAGAGACCAAATTCACATATAGAGTCTGGAGACAATGGAATAAGTGGCAAAGGAAGGGTTACAATAAAAACACACTGTATTTTCCACCATGAGTTGACGCTATATATGGATTCTTTATGAGCCTAGTGATGCCATGTTTTAATCCACAACGTACATTGTTTTTGTTGAAAGACAATATCGCTTATAATCTGGTTTGTACATTATCTGGTTAATGTCTGTTCTAATATGGTTCCTAATCCTCTACTGTATGTTTGTAAAATATATACATATATTTGTTTGTAATCATTGTGTTTTTGCTTTTAAAAAACAACAACTTGCTTTCGAATACAATTCACAATCTTTATAAGGAATTAAACACATTGTCATGCATTTCAATCATGGCTTTTATTTTGAAAAAACATTTTAGTTAGTGCTGCCGATACAATATCCAGCTGCAAGCAGAATGCTAGCCCTTTCTCAGTAACCCCACACGACTGAATGAAAATAGTTCTGCAAGTCAGTGCAATTCGAGATTACATTAGTAAATGACATGAGAGGTACACAACCAAACAACCTTTACACTATGCTTATTTGGCGTTTTTTTACCTCTATGCGTTTCGACGCGGAAGGTGAACGAAGACTAAAAAAACAAATGCTCTTGTCCGAAGGCACCCTTGAAATACAAATTGAGTTTGAGACTGTTTTTCTGGACTCCTTTCTACTCGGCTTGACTGATCTCTGCGGTTGAATTTGCATCTTGAAACTCGCCTGCTCTCAAATAGCCCTTGACCAATCACATTTTATGACCGAGACAACTTTACAAGTTGGGCTATCAGAGCACAAACACAGATTAGCGCGGTTATTAATAACTGACAGCTGCATTATGTCGGTCGAGTTCACACGTGTTTCCCACAAACGTGTGTTTCGTTTCGTTTATACATTTTTAAATATACAATTGTTTGCAAAGCCTAATACATTACAGATGATTATACTGAGGTTAACCAGCTCCTCACCCCTTCTTTCTCGGATGACCTCAATTATCACTTGTCGCTCATTTTATTGACGGCTTCCAAAGTTGCGAAGAAATTAATAAACCCACTGATGCATTTTTTCATGTTCCACTTCTAAATAATAAATCTAGTTTAAAATTCAAGTCACTATGACGTTTTTGAAGAAATGAACCTCAGCAACATTTTTACTTTTAAACATTTAAACTTTAAAAAAAAAAAGAAAAAGGGAGAAAATAAAAGCTGACCAACCAATAGGTATTCAGACATCGTGTGAGTTTTGGCAGATATAGAGATCGACGGTGTGTAGGAACTTCAACATTTGACACATAAATGGTGGAAGCAGCATATGTCAGTCTCAGTAAAACACCTGAGTGCCTTGCTCAAGAGTACCAGCTGTTGTGCATAGCAATATGGGGGACAGGGGTCATGACCTACCCTGATATTACAGACAGGTCAATGTAACCCGGCAAAAAATAAAGAATAACGACAACACCATGTAAGTAGTCTTTTGTTTCTTTTTATGTAACGCAGGAAAGGTGGAAACAAGGCATACTTGTAAACAACTTAATAAGTGATGGGCAACATGCGTGTCCACGGTGTGTGCTGATGACATCTCCCGCAGAGCGCACAGCCGTTACACCAGGGGTCTCAAACCGGTTCCACGGAGGGCCGAGTGTCTGCAGGTTTTCACTCTCACCTTGTACTTGATTGATTAATTATGTCACTGATTGGTTAGGTCTACCCTCATCTGGTTATTAAGGTCTGAACCTGGAACCAATTTACAGGAAAAAACTAAAACCTGCAGACACTCGGCCCTCCGTGGAACTGTTTGGGGACCCCTGCGTTACACTATTCCATTTGTTTTTTTAAATAAAAAAATATGTATTTTAATGATTATAATAACTTGCTTTAACAATTGATATTGCCACCACCGGACGGATGTTTAACTTTTAATTACCAGATACTGAGCATATCATTCAGGTAGAATGTTTATCCAACATATAAAAATAGGAATCTCAGACATTTGTAGGTAAACAAATGATAAAATAAGATACAGAACTATTACATTAACGACACATCAAAAAAACAAATGCCTGACCAAGGCTCACAGCATTATCAAGGAGGCCACACACCCAAGCCATTTGCTCTTCATTTGCGTAATGTCCGACAAGCAGAGATAACCAACAGCTTAAGAGGCACACAAACACACACACAGGATATATACTGTAAATACTCGGCACTTCACAACATTTTCACCATTATTTTTCTCCACAATACAATCTTCATTAGTATTGTGTCATTTGTTATGTTATGTTGCTGGGCAACTAACAAATGAACATATAGTTGAATGATCCATACAGTGTACATCCTGTTTCTATGTCAAATATTGTGTAATATATTTTAAATAAACATATTTTAATAAAAGACATCAATAGATAAATTATATTAACTTTGATTTGATTGATTGAGTCAAATTCGTAGCTAGTTTATCATGCCTCCAAATTAGCTAGCTAGTGGAAATAATTAAATATTGAGAAGAATCTTTCCCAACAAAGAAAGCTGGAATGAAAAATGTTAGGTGAACTGAAGTTAGTCTACATGATCATCTACCTCCTTCCAACCGAGTCCTACCTTGGCACAAACTCATTGCAGGGGTGGGCAAACTACGGCCCGAGGGCCAAATGCGAGGCTGTCCCATCCGGCCCACGGAATGCCCTTTTCTGGCCACCAAATCAATTATGATGAACAAATTACAAAAACAAATGTGGCCCTCCATTTCATTTTAAAATCCTGATGTGGCTCCCGAGCCAAAATATTTGCCCACCCCTGGTTTAGAGTGACATAAATTATAGTGACATCTGATTCTAGCCTATTAAAAGTAAAAGACCAGTGCATCCCCCCTCCCCAAATGTCCCAATGTACCAAACACGTAGCAACTTCTTTCGGATGGATGCTGAAGTCTATCTAGGAGGGAAACGTTGCGCTGTTCCTTGCAACAAGAGCGAGGCGTTTTGCGGTGTTGACCGGCAGACTGATCACAACCAAAATGTCAATGCATGTGGCTCCAATGCGCATGCCTGGTACAAGTCATTATAGTGCATTGAGGCAGCTTCATCAGGCCCCCCCCCAACGGGTCTCCCGTTCAAACCCCGGGCTCCTCCTCTTGTCACCTGGGCCCCATGGCCAGTTCGGAGCAGAGCGCCCGGCTCTGGGAGGGCAGGTGAAACGTGGGCAGTCCTCGGAACATTTCCGGGAGCCCCCTTTTACTGCCGTGGGGCCCGGCCGGGTGGGCCTGGAACTGCACCAGCAGGAAGCGTTCTCCCGCACGACCCTGCTGGCGGTCCGCCTCCACACAGCTCAGGGCGGCGCCGAACAGGTCCGGGAGAAGCACCCTGTCCTCCCCTTCGCCCCCCGTCAACCCCCGTTCGGTGTCACCTCCCTGCTGTGCCGGCCGTGGAGCCCACGCCTCTGCCTGCCGGCAGGCCGACCGGGTCAGCACCAGCACGGCACGGGCCCGCCCGCCGCCCGGGGGCTGCAGCTTGGAGTGCAGCCATGGCAGGGGCCCCAGGGAGCCCAGCTCCTCCCGGCTCCCCGCGTCCACGGACACCGCGTGGCCCCGGCTTGCCAGGGTGGAGCCCAGCTGACACACCAGCTCTGACACCGCGTCGTCCGCGTCCGGCGGGCTCAGCAGCACCACGTGACACCTGGCAACTGTTTTCAGAGGGGGGGGGGGGG
>JACXGK010002602.1:0-17848 GCA_016801125.1 Novumbra hubbsi | reverse complement strand
TGTTTGATATGAAACGTTTGATATGTACACCCTGCATGTACACCCCCTCCCAGCCCCGAGTCCCTCAACATTTCAGTCTTTTTTTAAAGCTCCTCCTCTCTTCACTGTCAAAAGGTTTTTTCAGAGAGGCGACGAGCACATCTGTGGTGGGGAGACCCCAACATCCTCTGCACCACCGTGCAACACAATGAGACAAACCAACCGCAAGGTCAAAGCTTTTGAACTTTCTTTGTCTCTATACACGGTGCCTTTGTGTGTTGTGTAGCAGGGGGATCAAGGCCGGAGTGACTCACCTTTAAGTTTACTGTGCAGAAAATAGAGACAAATTGCAGCCAGTCCAAAGAACATCACAGAGACCAGGACCAGCAGGCTCCAGCGCCAGTGCCACCAGCTGGCTGGGAGGGGGAAGCACAGGGGTATTTATTCCTCGGTCCTCCAAGCGCAAGTGGCATCTTTTCACACGTACCAAACAGTCAATGTGTTGGATGCAGTAGCAATGTGGGGATATGTTGAGCCCTATTTTAATGTACTCACAGTCAGTGGGACAGATAGGGCCAATGTCTTTGTTTTTCACCGTTACCTTTAAATGAATGGAGGGAGAAAAAGAAATACACACATTGACCATTAGTCCCTGTTTTGTCTTAACTGGTCTGATACTGAGGAGTTATTGAAAGAGTGGCGGAGATGATGTGGGTAAACTCAGGTAAACTGTCTTGCAAATGAATAAAGGTCAGGGGACTGTGTTAAAGCGTGAACAGACGGAAGTGTCTTACCATCACACACAGATCAAGGCCAGCATCGATATTTTCAAACACACCGGGATAAAGCTGCAACATGTATAAAACAAACATGAATATCCCACCAGACCGTTAAATAGACAGAAGGTAAATGCTAAACAAATTAATAGCGAGGGCAATTAAGTAATCACAAAAATCACACAAGTACAGCTCTGGAAAAAATGAAGAGACCACTGGACCTTTTTCTTTCCTTTCCAGAAAAGTAGAAAAGGAAAATGGTCCTTTTCAACTTTTTTTGCACCCAACTTTAGTCAAACGTGTGCAAGCTTTTTCTGACACTTCACACAGGTTAATGAGACAAGGACTGGTATAAGCAGGGAACCAGAGTGGTGCAACAAGAATGTCTCTGACCCCCAGTTAGCTTGAGGAGAACCGAGTCCAATTGAATTGCGTATTAATATTTGCGTATTATATATGCATACCCAGCCTTTGTCATTTTCCCTCCATGTTTCATTTTGAGTAGGGTTTTGACGGCCTTCCAGTTTGGTGCACCTATCCTTGTCCAGACCTGCTTCCCTCTGACAGAGCTGCGCTACTCCCTCCAACCGGCAGGGGGCAGTCAGGTTCCAGGACAACATGGTCCCACCGCTGTTCATCTGTCCCCGCACCGCAGACACTGAGACGTTGTCCAACACATTCTGGAACCCCTCTGGAAAACATAAGAAAAGAGCATACAAAGGAGGGTTACAAAAATGTTATAGACATGGGCTCCAGAGGCAGTTATCCATTTCCTGCTTATCGGCTTTGGATTCCTGTAACCTACAACCAAAACCTCCGGAAAAACTGGATTCTTTTAAGGTTCCTAGAGTTTCGACACTCTTAACATTGCTGTATAACAATGTCTGTGGAACAGATACAGGTGTGTGCGGGGAGAATAATATTATTGTATAGTAGTATTATATAATAGTATTGTTTTTTCCTTACCAGAGTGGTTAGTAAAGGGGCAGATTTTGACCCGATGAGACCTGTCCTGGTCACCTTCATCCCACCACACCTAGAACGCACATTAAACACAGAGCTTGAGAGGGATGTTCGGTTGCACTCAGTTGATGTCTAGTTCAGGGTTCTCCAGCCTCTTCTAGCATTAGAGTTATTTTTCCATAGGTCCTCAGTGTACAAGAGACTATGTTTTCTGTCAATATATCTGTTGATTAAGGGGTAATAAACAAATCTAAGAGAGGCGCTATGAAGTCTGTCAGATGTATTTTCTCCCAAAATCTCCCAGAATGTTCTAATTTGTCATGGGATTTTTTGTTTTTTTTACAATTATTTTTACAGCATGAACAATATTGATATTCATTGCTAAAACTAATTCTGATTAAACAGCTTCTGGGATGTGCGGTAGTTATTTGTTAAACAAATTAACACTACATGTAAAGTTGTTTTGTGAGTTAAATGTGCTGCTATCAACCTTTCCCAGGCCCCTGCTCTAGTAAATGCTTGATTGACAAAAGTAGGCCAAGTTCAGCCCAGTACCTGGAAGCATAGGCAGGGGGTGACAGAGGGAAGTTGAATAGTCCTTTCCTTCCAGGTCTGTAGGATAACAATCAAACTGTTACCATGGAAGAGGGAGAGGTGAAAGTCCATTTTGTATATAGCTAATATACACTGATGAGTCAAAACATTATGACCACTCACAGGTGAAGCGAATAATGTTGATCCTCTCCTAACAAGGGCACATGTCAAAGTCTGGGTAGATTAGCTTAGGTAAGTGAACCATCCGTTGTCTTTGTCAACATGTTGGATGCATGACCAATGCGCAGGAGGAAAGGCTTGAGCGAATTTGACAAGGGCCAAACTGTGGTCAAATGACAGTGGCATCTCTGAAACGACTGGTCTTGTGTGGTGCTCCCGGTCAGCAGTGGTGAGTGCCTACCGAGAGTGGTCAGACCAGGGTCAAACCACAAGCGGACAACCAGGTGTTGGGTGCCCAAGGCTCATCGTTGGCTCGAGGGAGTGCAATGCTCTGGGTAATGTTCCGCTGGGAAGCCCTGGCTCCGGGCATTCATGTGGAGGTTAATTTGATACGTGTCACCTACCAAAACGTGGCTGCAGACCAGGTTTCACCCTTGATGGCGACGGTATTCCCTGATGGCAGGGGCCTCTTTCGGCAGCATCATACACCCAGCCACACTGCATACATTGTTTGGAAATGATTTGAGCGTGAACATAATGAAGAGTTCAAGATATTCTAATTCCACAGAGCTCAATCCCATTAATGGTTGGTAGGATGTGCTGGCCCCAGGGAAGATTCACAGGGTCTCCACCTTGCAACTTGCAGGACTTGAAGAATCTGCTGGTAATGTCTTTGTGCCAGATGCCACAGGACACCTTCAGGGGTCTGGTAGAGTCCATGCCTCGGTGGATTGGCACAGTTTTAGCGGCGCGCGAAGGACCAACAGTATATTAGGCAGGTGATCATAATGTTTTGTCTCATCAGTGTGTGAGTTTGACAAAGGGAAGTACAACACAAACCATGCACACTCCATTTTCTTCATGCTGTAGACACATTTCTATTGGAAAGGGGCTGTCTTTTTCATTTTCCACTTGGATCATCTCTCGCTGATCCAACCGAATGTTGACTCTGGGGACTGCACGATACACCAGCCAATTGAGGAACAGACAAATGTATTTTTGCCACTGTCTTGACTCCACGGCGAGAAGCCTCTGAAGTTTCTAGCACTCAATATACTTAATAATCATTAAAGAAAAACAGAACTAAATGGACTAAATAATAATTGGTTTGTTGAATAATCCACCACAGATGGTTGACATGCTCAATTGACTAGCAACAAATCGTTCACCTCATGTAACTATCCACCAGTCCTAATACTAGCCTCAACCCAAACCACAACCCTAATCCTAGCCCCAAACCTAGCTAAACGGCTAACTGACTTTACCCCTAGGAATGCCGTTGAAACTCAACAGCAAGGCAATAAATCAGTTCTTTGACAGTGTGAGCATCTATAACTATCCATTACAGTGAAATCAATATGTCTGCAAACAGGACAGATTCCAATGAAATACTAACAGTATGAATACTCAACATTCTCATTCAATCCCGGCTTTGTTCTAGTAGTTATTCTATTACTTATATTTCTCTGATAATGTCAACGCGGGAATAGAGGACATATCTCACCCTGACAGCCCTTTACAATGCTCCGTAGTTCTTTGTTAGAGCACACTGAAAACAAACGAAACAGATAACTATGAGTCAGACAATCTTTCTGTAACATATTGACAGTAAAATTATTTACAACACTATTAGGACCTGGAAAAAACATATAACGTAAAATGTTCACTTGAAGGAGCAAAAATAACCATGCATAATAAGATATATAATAGAGGATATTGACAATAACGTACAGTATCCGCAGTAATATTGCAATAACAGTGTTTCAGAATATGTGACAAGAGAGATTTTTAGGCAAAGTGACATTAGTAGGATGTGAAACGGGAGTGAAGAGGGTACTTCTGTTGCTGCACATCACCTATGTGAACTGTGAATAATGGATTGGAGAATACATTATTTGCATTAGTCTTTAAGACTCTGTTTTAATGACATACATATGCAGTCAAGGTCTTTTGCGATTAACGAAGTAGCTTTGTCAAGACACCCATTTTGGGTAAGACATGCAATGATGCTTATGTATAAAACATATAAATAGAATCCCTATCATAAATCAGTAAGCCATGAAATTCCGAGTTTAATTCCAAGTGTTTTTTCATGACAAATCGGCACAAAGCGCAAGACATTTTCGGGAACCCATTTTGGCTTGACAGCACCTCTTTTACAACCAGTGACCAAAACAAATCAGCCTAGTCTGAATTGGACCCTATGGCAATGTCATTACCTTCTTCCTCGGAGGGAAGACCCACGCTGCATTGTTGAGAGCACACGTTCACAGTCACCTGACTGCTGAAGTCCACTAAATCATCCTTGAGCAGCATTGACAGCCATTGCTGTTGGGCAGAAACAAACACAGACGTCTGTATCAAAAAAACAGACACGCACACACACTTAAGCATGCACACACAGCAAGAACGCACATCCACACGCTCACATAGTCACGCGGGCATGCTGCACACTGACACACACTCGCGTACACGCAACTGAATACGGAACATACCGAGGAATTAGCTTCCCCCTCCCGACCAGCAGGGGTCACTGTGAACTCCAGCTTCCTGCACAGTGGTAGAAGAATCTGTTGTACTTGGTGACAGACTAAGACGTAAGACTCTGAAACACAAAGTAACCCGCAGGTCAGGCGAGTGAAGACGTGAGGGGGTGAGTGACGAACCGGACGTTAGGGACCAATGTCCGTGTGCTCAGTACACGTGTCATCAAGGGTCAAAAGGCGGCGAGGGGGTTTAGAGGGTTCACATACCTGTCTGGGGGTCTCTGGGCTGGAGGTCAAAGTGAACATGCAGGCAGGGTTGGCATCCGGTGCCTCCACTGCAGCACAACACGGACTTCACCTTCAGACCGGACTCCACCTTCACACCCAGGTCAGTCGAAGGACACTCTTCTTTTAGAGGATTCACATCTTTCAGCGTGCAGCCGGAGAGGCCCTAAGGAGAGACCAGGCAAATAGTTCACACACTACTGTTGTGGTAATATTAACAATTGGATGTATTAATTGATCATACACTGGCTAACATGTCAAACTGTTGTTGCATTAAGAGAGCAAAGGAATGTTGGGGTCATAAAGCTAGGACAGAGGATCTGGTGTGTTTGTTGGTGACATCTATCTCTATGCTAAATCCTGAAAATGCACTGTGCCCATCTGTTCTCCTTATCACTGTTCTTGTTCATTAATCTATAGGAATTTGGCCATGAGGGGGTGATACTTCCATCCTGAGTAGGGGCTATTGGGGCACCTGGATAAACACAGGATAGGGGGAGAACAGATTGGGGTCAGGAAGGGAACATTGTTTTGACACACCCCTGGACTGGATAATACCAAATGGATATGCAAATAACCTGAGTGTATAAGAATGTATGTAACTTTGGAATTGGCAGAGATGCTTCCCTGTCACTCTGGGTGATGGGGAACCAGACTCTCCTTGCAAGTGAATCTTTAATAAATTGTTAATTGTGCTAAAGACGTTTTCTTTCTTACCAGCCTAAATTACAATCCTAGACATAGTAAATTGCCATAATAACTACCCACAAGCCTCCTCTGCGTCCGCCGCTTTTGTTCAGCAGCTCCGATTAATGTCGAGAAATCGCGTTTCAGAAATACGCCTCATTGGGGCACAAGACATTATCGACGAAACATTGAGAACGCCATCCGCGATGGGTGGCCTGGATCCGTCCATGGGAAACCTAGATTTTCTGTAGCTGAATGTAAAATACCACATGACTTCCTCGAAAGCTCTTGTTGTTTTGGAGAACGCGTCTCAGTGAGCCTTGCGGTTGTCACCCTGCTCTGATTGTGCAATGCGTTACCATGGAAACCATGCGACTAGACAATTACCAACAAATGATTGTTCAAATTAAATGTCGCCCGGAAAGCTCCTGTTAAGGTGACAAAAGCATTTGCTGAAGCAAAATAATTCCCTGTACGATTTTCTGCCAGTGTGTGTGCACACCAGGGGAGTACATGTTTAACATCCCAGTCCTGATCAAACAACCACGGACAGATATAAAAGGTGCTTTCAGAACAATTTTGTGAGAAAGTCCCGGCAAAGCGCCAGTCAATATTGGGCTATCAAAAAACATACCAAACTTTGAACATTCTTTGAACAAAAACGCATTCTAGAATAAAAGTATAATAAAGCACAGCACAAGCAGGACTGGGTCTTGAAGAAAGCCGTTTACCAAAACCGAACAAGTGGGCAAGGTGATTGGTGGTTAGAGAAGCTACCAAGTGGTCAGTTGCAACCCTCAGACTTTACAGAGGTCCCAAGTCAGGAGAAACTGCATTTCCAGTCCCTTTAAGATTGATTGCCCTCCTTGATAAAGACAAGAAAAGCTATGAAAAAAATCTTGTATCACAACAAACCCGGCCTCATTCTTCTGCAACCGTGGTGACATTCCTATCACTCAAGTGATACACAACACTGTTCCTTTGTTCCCAGGAAACAGGATATCGTTGGCTTCAGGTAGGTGTGACAAGTGGTGGTTTTCATACATGTTTGATATCCTTGTATGTTCCTACTACGGTACACACCTCAGTAAACAAGACTCGTCTTTAGATGACAATCTTTTTAATTAAGTGAGATGGACACATAGTGTGTGTTTTACTATATCCACAATAAAATGATATTATTTATGCCTGAAATGTTTCCAAATAAACAACCCAAAAGTATTGTTGCTCTAACAAAGGAGAACTGACAATATAGAAAAACACTGACAGCTTGAACCAACGCAGTTGGGGATATGAAATTGGCTTCTGAGGTACATATATCAGGTTGTCCAATGAACGTTGTCAAACCACAGGAAAGAGGTTTATATAACACATACTTCAACAAGGCTCACAAAATGTGTCCCCAGAAAAGGCTAAACAAAATAAAAAGTGTAGGGAAGATAAGGGGGAAACAATAAAACAACAAGCAACGGGTTTGTGCTTTGACATTTAAAAAATATAAATGTGGAAGAGAGAAACTAAAAGAGCTTTTAACTCCTGGTCATCTACCAATGCCTGTAACAAATCATAGTCTGCAGTAAAAACAGATGGCACTGGCGCCCAGTGACGGGGGCTACCATTAGGCAATGGGAGGCAGCCACCTATGGTCTCAGTAGGCTCGGGGCTCCGGGAAAATTTGTAACATTTTAGAATCATAATAATACATTAGGTTTTCATACGATTCTATTTTTTGTCTTTAGATCTGATTGTGTTATTTAAAATGATACTGAAATTAACTCATGCCTTCTAATACGTTTATGTTTGAGAACTCCCCACTGCCTTCTAATACAGTATTTATGTTGAGAACGAACCCACCTCTTACTCCAATAATCTGTTCTGTTCCTCGCGGCACCAGCCCGAAAGATGTTAGGTAGCTTACTCAATATAAGTGTCAACAAACAGAACGACTGAACGAGTCCGTCGTTCACGAGTCTTTGTTACTTAAGATAACTCTCGATCTACCCAATAATTTGTTTTGTTTGTCATAACAATCAATAACAAACTTCTACACAGTTTGTTATTGATTCATGTTTCTTCATGTTTGTAACCTATGGTGAATAGAGGAAGTTAAGGGACTTTTTAAAATAAATATATGCACCAATGAAATGATTAAATATAAAATAAAATATATATTTTAAATGATAACTAAAATAATTAATAAAAAACATGTAACATATTTAATAGTGTATTTCAGTATCTCATATTTCCCGATTTCTTTATTTCATGGTTGCAGTCATTGTGAAATCTTTCTACTGAATCCGTTGCTTTCACATATCAAAGTTAGAAGGGCGGACTTTATCGAATACTGTTTTCTGATTGTTGAATCGACTTATTTGCAGCGCTGCAGGGTTATACAACTTTGGTCTTCGTGTTTCATAAAGTCCCATGTAAATGTTGTCTGTTGTGGTTTTGTGGTATGGTTGGGCTTGTGTATTGTTTTAACCACGAGGCACACTAATACTGAGAACGAGTTTAAATAAAAGTCCCGATCTACTATCTAGCCCGGTTCCTACTGTACATCCATCGGGCTACTACCAGCTATTAGCTGTAATTGTTTCCCATCGCTAAATTAGTTTAGTAGGCAGAGCTGCGTTCAATAAATTTTACTATAATAATAATAATAATGCATTATATTTATATAGCGCTTTTCAGGGACCCAAAGACGCTTTACAAGAATGAACAAGAAACCAAACAAACAACATGCATAAATAAACAAAAGAAAAATACAATAGTATTGTGCCTAGCTAGGGGAAGGCAATTTTAAACAGATAAGCCTTAAGACTTAAGATCTTGAGAATGCCCTGTACCAAAGCTTTTAAGCTTGGACGGGGTTATGAGGAAGCCCGCAGAACCGGAGTGCATGTGAAGGTTTATATGGGAGAAGAAGGTCAGACAGGTAGGCAGGGCCAGAGTTAATTATTTATCGTTTGCAAACTCTGGGTGACCTGATGAAGAAAATAGTTTTTTACTGCAGATGAAATTGACACTGACGAAGATATTTCAATTTGTCGAAAAAAAAAAAAAACGTTCTTCGGGTAGATGCTGCACTTCCAACTTCTAAAGGGTGAAAGTTTTGGATTCAATGACAGATTCAGTTTTCACAATGTCTGCGACCATAAAGTAAATAGATCGGGAAATTTTAAATTGTGAACTAAATTGTTAAATGTAGAAATACATCATTAAATATGTTTTTTAATGAATTCTTTAATTTATCATTAAAATGTTTTTTTCTCTTTATATTTAATTATTTCATGGCGCATGTTTCTTAAGTCCTTAAAACCCTCTAAATAACCATGTGTCCCATTATCATTTACAAATATGTCTTTATGCTGCTGCAATGATCGATCTTTCTTTGCGAACGTGAAACTAACCGCGGTTGGACGGGGTACTGTGCACGAGGCCAGCATATTCAATGGTTGGTGTGGAACTCCATTGCCAGTAGTTTAAATAAAGAGAAACATTTGTTCAATTTAACGATAAAACTCGTTTACAAGTATTTTCTACTTCACCAAATGCTCTGCATAGGATTTCATATGTGTTTATCGTTGCAATGAAATATTACACACATCTGCTACTTTCTTGATCGGTTTATCCATGGTTGGGATGAACTCCTCTGCTCTTGTTTTCATCTAGGTTAATCACAACATAAGTATTCAGCTATCTATATGTAGATAAACTGATGTCATGATAAACATATAATCTCCCAGTCTATGCCACTGAAAAAGCTCCCCATAGTATTACACCATGCTTCACAGCAGGGATGGTAAAAAAAACATATTTTCAAGTGAAGTATATGGTTTCCATCCATCACTGTACTGGTTAGTGACTGGGACATTATTCTTTTAATCAAATTGTAAATTTCTTTCTTCAAGTGAGTTCATACGCAAATCGTATCATTAAAGTTAAACTCGTTGTACATGACATATCCCATAAGGCCTTACTTTACACTAATAGTGGTTGCAATATTCTGGTAGCAAAAGGACACCAGGTCGAGTAGCTTTCCTAAAATCCCTAGATTAAAAAAAATCCCAGCATCTATGAGGATTTCTGGTACTTCAGAAGTGTGCAACCCTACCTGCAAGATACTGGCTTGAAAAAGGTTATATAATTCCTATTGGAATCCAGCCAGGGTTTGGATATCCTCAGGCTAGTTTCGGTATTCACATTTGACTGCCATGCTTAGTAACCATTTAAGGACAATAAGCCATTTAAATGGAAATGACTAATTGATAGATTAGTCTGAATGTGAAAACAGATATAAAATATCAACCCACTGTAGAGCATGCTGAGAAAAGGTAAATTTGTGCCCTGTAAATGTGTAACATGACTTCTCTTTTTGTCAGTATCACCTTTGCTTTATAATGACTTCTGCTTACTCTGGATATCTGAGGTCAAATGTAATGGTTACATTGAAAGACAAGCAAAGGGAGAAATTACAAAAGATAGGTGTGTCCAAAATGTTATTTCTCACAATACATTATATTGAAAGTAGTATGTTCTCTGTAATGGAAAGTTAATAACTGACATATATTTTCTGTATTTATTAACAAAGTTGTTTGTAGCGCTGCATTGAGAAAGTAGAGCAATGGTTCTACCTCACCTTTTGAGTGGACTTTGACAGACTGTAAAATACTTTTAAAAGAAACATTTCAATCTGGATTGACTCTTAAAAGAGGGTGAGAAAAACGTACATAGAGAACATTGAATGAGCGATGTGACAACATAATACATTGTGATTGGTGACCTCTATTTCTCTCTTGATCACAACCCAGTCTTTCACACACTGATTCTAAGGTCCTCTTGGATATATCTTACACAGAAACACCCACAAAAATAGTTATTGTCAACCCTTTGTTATCATGATCATTAATTTATTACCTTTGAGCAGTTGATACGTTGACTGTCATATTCAAATAGATCCATCTCCAAAGCTGAAGCAAATAGCTGAATCACGAGCAAGAACGTGATTGACCACCAAAAACATGAAGCTTCCATGATTTTCTTCAAGTTGGGTCCTTTTCTTCTGTGTTTACCATGTAACAACGTCTGTCAGGTACTGTATGTCCAACAACACAGTCAGTAGCACGCCTCTATTTCTGGTAATACATAAAAAACAAGTTGAGCTAGTCCCATATCTTGTCATTGGGCTTTGGTAAAGTCTGGGCTGGTGCCAAGTCTTAATATTAGACAAGTCTGAAGGACTGCAGGGGATTACCTGAGAGACACAAAGGGAAAAAGCAAGGTGCTGCCTATTATAGCTGACGTCAGATTAGACATGCCTTCTCAAACCGTAAGACTAATGACAGCCTGGCTTTGATAGTGATAGCACAGGCTAACATTTCAGAGAATGTATGACATGATCAGTAGTTAGAGTACAGTAGACCAACTTATGTTATACTTACAACATTTGTAGAGTTTTGTGTAGAGTGCAGGGTTTTGTACGGACGTCCGTCTGTCCGAGCGTATTAAATTCCTTGTCCTAAAAGACTTGAATGTCCACAATAAAGGACTGGCGATTAAGTTTCCAGTGAAGTCAAGCAATTTCATGTCGGTGTGTTCCGGTGTTGCCAGGTTACTGGTAGAGAGAAGGCGGAACCATATGTCGATTGCCACAGTGCTGGCATGGCCCCTCCTCTCTGTCACCTTGTCCAGTCTACACAATCAAATGCTTTTTACTGCGCACATTTGACATGTACATTTTAGCCAAACAGTAGTTGCTCCTGTTCAGAGCGACTTCAGGTTAGTTCATTCAAACTAACCCATCACATATTAAGATAGCTTTTTATTTTGCTTTAGGGCACTTCTGGTATAGTAAAACCCAGGTTTTCACACACATCAACTCAAAAACACACACACAGCATAATCTATCTAAATACACAGTGACTCAAAATACATAGTAATAATAGCAAACAGCAGCCTTATCCAGTTACCCCGCTCATAACAGTGTGTCTTTGTTAATTATGTGTGTTTGTTTATTAAGGCAAAACTGTAGACAATTAAGCATTCAGCTGGATCGAAGTCTATATCCTTGGGCTGTGTGTGCCGGTGTTATCTGTAAAACTTAAAGCAAATATAAAGCTTGTAGTAAAAAGCATGACTTATGCGTGTCTGTTTACATAGAATAAGCAAAGCCATGAAAAGTTCCCCATGGGGAAAAAAGGAAATATGATAGTGGACATATGGAAAATGTTAATGTACTGTATGTAGTTGTTGCTCCTTGTTTCAGATCACGTACTACTTTAGTGGTTTTTCGGATGGCTTTGTTCCCATCAGAAGTGTGTCCTGTAAAACGAGTTAGTCACCGCACAATAGATAGAACTATTACAGAAATGCCGTCTTATATTGCTTAATAGATTTCCATGGGTTGGGTTGATATCCAGAGATTCACGAATAACAACTCGGATCATATTATGCTCAACCAATAACCCATTAGAAGTATTGCTTTACGTCCATGTAATGATATGATGACCTTCTTGTAAACCAACAACATTTATTTTTTCATTTCATTAATTAAGCAGTTGATCCAATCCAGAGCAATTTGGAGTAATTCATTCATAATTCATGTTTCTGCTTTCCAGATCTACCTAAAGCAAACTGACTTTTTCTGTCACTCACATTGTACACAGATGTCAGTAATAGAAGCCTAATGCAAATGCAGCCATACAATAGACCGTTGTGTGTAAGTGCACGTTGCCAAGTTTCAAATATCAACGTTGTCTTGGTTGCACAGCCAGCCAAGCAGATGTTGTTTCAGGTATAGCAAAATGTTATTACTGCAGATCAGAGTCTGAATCTAAAAAGAGTCCAGATTGACAAATCAAAAACACAACACATCACATGGGGGTTCATCTGCAGACTCGAAGAGGGTCGAGTCAAAATATTGGCCCCGTTTTTCAGTAATTTCGACCTTCACCCCCTGCAAAGAAAATGTACGAGATTAGAAAAAACATTGCAATGGATCATTGACCACTTCTACTTCCAGAATCTGTCCAGGTCCTCGAGGCCCTTCAGACTGGACTTATGCACTGCCCTAATAAAACCACAGGCTTTCAGTTGGATTATTTCCAGAGGATTGTGATGCTTATTTTATTTGGTGGATATTGATGTGAGCTTGACAGTACTCTCCAAAAACCAGCTTTAGCTTCCCTGCAGAGGCAACCAGGTTCTTAGCCATTATTTCCTGGTACTGTAGTAATAATGTTGTTTACCTTAACATTGGCCCCAGGACCAGTGGAAGTCAGTTATCCCCAGGTCAAAATATAGTTTACTTTAACCAAACCTATTTTTTTTCATCATGGGTCCAAATAATTGTGGGGGAGACTACATGTTATAGCTGAATATGTGTTTGTCGAGTGTGTTAAGAAAGTGAATATGTTGAAAATGAGTGAGCTGTCAAGGGGACAGAGTCTGGGTGTGATTGAGTATTCTCATGGAATGTGCACAAACGAGATGTGTGTGTGTGGGAGAAGAAGTGTATATATAGAGAGAGAGACATAGTTATGCCTGCTACTTCCCATTGTTATATACTGATGTTCTGCCAGCATGAATTTAATTAGAAAGACAGTATTTATTGTTGAATGGTGGAATGCGATAACACACATTGAAACTGTTACGAAATTATAATGAACTCCTAGAACTCCATTCATCTTATAATGCCTATTTCACCCAGTTCCTTATCAAATAATGTCCCTCTGTTCTCCACTCAGAAAACCAGCGACCCATTGCTAAGTAGTAATCCCACTCAGTGACCCACGGTGGTCAAGAGGTCTGGTCAGCTGCCTCAAACGGTTTAAGGCTACGCTGTTTGCCCATTTAGCAAAAACAAAAAAAAAACATGAGATTTCTCATACTTGTGAATATACACAACAAAGTTGTTATACTAGGTGATAAGAAAACAACCATTCCTTATTTCTCCTTAATAATTATGAACATTTGATTTTAAATCTGTGCATTTTATTCAATACTTTTGAAACAACTTTCTATGATTTATTTAACATGTAATGTTGGGTATAGACCAGAAGAAGAATCGAAAATTATAGACAGATTAATAAACCTTAATAACTATTGTTGCTCTTTGTAACTTTAGGAATACTTCATTGTAGGTAGAGAATTTGGCCAGTTATAATTGTGTGATGGTGAGGTCCGCTAGCTCCCCCTGCAGGGCAGACGGAAGAGGAATCAACCAGCAGGTCACGGTGGGGGCAGAGCGAACACTGAGATCCAAAGCAGAGACCCTACAAACACACACACACACACACATACAAACACACACAGTGCACAATAATAATAATAGCATTATAAATAATACACCACTTACCTTCATACAGTCACAGAAGCAAACAATAAATCATGATGTACCAAAGGTAATACTAACTTAACATCCTTGTCATCCATGTCAGATCAAATGTATCTGGAAGACAGTTGGACTTACCTGTAGACGGCTACTTCTTTGTCCTGAATCTTAAGTTTTATTGTTGTTCCCTGGACCTCCTCATAGACAACAGGTGGACGTGCTGTAACACACAGTGTGAATACTGAAGGGTTGTAACACACAGAGTGAATACTGAAGGGTTGTAACACACAGTGTGAATACTGAAGGGCTGTAACAGTGTGAATACGGAAGGCCTGTAACACACAGTGTGAATACTGAAGGGCTGTTACACACAGTGTGAATACTGAAGGGCAGTAACACACAGTGTGATTACTGAAGGGCTGTAAAACACAGTGTGAATACTGAAGGGTTGTAACACACAGTGTGAATACTGAAGGGTTGTAACACACAGTGTGAATACTGAAGGGTTGTAACACACAGTGTGAATGCTGAAGGGTTGTAACACACAGTGTGAATACTGAAGGGTTGTAACACACAGTGTGAATGCTGAAGGGTTGTAACACACAGTGTGAATACTGAAGGGTTGTAACACACAGTGTGAATACTGAAGGGCTGTAACACACAATGTGAATACTGAAGGGTTGTAACACACTGTGTAAATACTAAAGGGTTGTAACACAAAGTGTGAATAATGAAAGTTTGTAACACTGTGTAAAAACTGAAGGGTTGTCACACACAAAGTAAATATCGAAGGACTGTTACACACAGCGTGAATACTGAAAGTCTATAACACACAGAGTAAATACAGAAGGACTGTAATTCACAGTGTAAGTACTAAAGGGCTGCAACACACAGTGTAAATACTGAAGGTCTATAAAGCACAGTGTAAATAATGAAGGGTTATAACACACAGGGTAATACTGAAGGTCTATAATGCACAGTGTAAATATTGTCGCGATGAGAAATCTCAACTTGACACAATGGCTAAAACCAAAATGGCTGTCTAGCTCCAGTCAAATGAGAAAATATAACGATTAAAGGGTGACTTTAAATGCTTAACTCACCCATGATCCCGGTAATATTGTCCCCTGTTGGGCGCTGCCTCAAGACGGGCCACAGGAACACGTTTCCATTTCTCTTATACAGCATGATGATGACCCGTGTTGACCCCATGGTGATGTCCATCTCTTTGTTCCGTAGGATCAGAGACACACTGCAGGTAGAAATGTAACAAGACACAGATTTATTCATTGAATAATATAAAAAACAGGTCAGAAAGAGTCCTCTTACTAGGTTTATACACGGCACATGGCCACATATTATTCATTAGTATGTCTTTAAACAGTTATTGTGATGCCAACATTAAATATCTGATGCCAAAAACTAGACAAAAACGTTACACTAAACACTGTTCCACTTAACTTGGTTTAAAAAGGATATTGCACAACTTGCACTGTACAAAATGCAGAAATCTAACCACAATTTAAACAAAAGCACCAAAATGATTTAATAAAAAAGTATGTAGTTGGTTAGCACCTGTGTTTTTCAATATTGATATTATGACTCCAGGGGAAATATGTGGCATTCTGTCCATTGTTGACGGTGATGCCAGTCGTGTCAAACTCAATATGTTGATCACTTCTGTAATGGATAACAATCTTTCGGTAGCCTTCACTGTTTGATTGTCCAAGTTGACCATTCATAGACAACTCTGGAGAAAGATGGACAGTATTTATTTATAAATAAAGGTATGAATTTATGATTTTCTTAGTATGTTTTAATAGAAAATGTGAATGCTTTTTGAGGTCAAGTCACCGTTGTTGGGGTCCTTTAGGAGTCTGAGTGAGAGAGCTACAGGGATGTCATAACATAGTGGAATGGCCTGACCTTCAGCTGGCAACAGGAACCTAATAAGAGGACTTGCTGATAGACAGACAGACAGACAGACAGAGAGAGACAAATGGTGGAATAAGAGAGAAAAATAGAGGAAGAATAGAGGAATAAAAGAGAAAGAAAGATGAGATGTAAAGAGAATAAAAGGAAAGAACAGAGGGATGAACAAAGTTGAAGAGAGAGATAGAGGATGAGGACAGAGATAGAATGTGAATAGAGATAGAATATGAAAAAAGAGAAAGAGGATGAGGAAAGAGAAAGAGGGTGAGGGAAATGTGGTAGCAACAAAAGGAGATAATTAGTTGGTGAGAAAACACCAACAACATTTGAGGATGTCATAATTAGATACAAATAACTGATAAGAACAACAGTTGCAAGTACCTGTTGTAGATTGCACTTCAGGTAAATGAGATGGAGCATTGTCCGCCAACAATATTGCTATTTCTGTAACACAAGACAGCACAAATCCGACACAACCAGACAATCTACACAAAGAATTACACACGTGTTTTTGTGTACTTGCAAGTTTAAATGGGTTTAATGAAAAATTAGCCATTATATACCTCAATTAGCAATGAAATACCAAGTGGTTGTAATAGGGCACCTATCGGCACATATCTGACATTCTTTGGGGACCCGTTTGTACTGAACATTACTTTTACAACCAGTGACTAATACTCCCAGAATGCACTTTAAGTAAATGCCCCTCAGGGCCCCAAGCTCTGTAAATACATCACCATTATTCAGTATGTAACTCTTTTTCTGTCATATTGGATGTTTGATTTCTCTAAAATGTAAAAATTGCTGTTTAAAAATATGTCTATCAGTAAACAAGCTGGCATACAAAAAAAACACATGTATGTCAAAATGTGAGGACAAGTGAAAGTTTAAAACAAATCTTAGTTTTTTACTGTAGAAAAATGCTGGATAGAACTGTTGAGTATCATGATCAGCATCAGGAGTAGCCAGAAGTCTATTACAAGAGACAGTTAAGTGAGAACAGCTACTGATTTCAATAAATACAGCTGTGTTGGAGGATGATATTCACTTACTTGTTTTTTTTTTATTTAATCTTGATCTTAATGTTCTCGATCCTGTAAAGCAGTTAACATTGAATGTATGAATGAAGGACACATTGTTATCCAGAATTAATTATTGTTTGGTTTTTAAGAACACCCAGGTTATTTTTTACTACCGGTATGTTTTGAACCTTTGATCCACACTCTGAATTGAGAACAACATAACTGATTCATGGTAAGTACAGCTAAGTAGTAGAAAGATAGTAACTTACCATCATTTGAAATGAGTTTATCTGCTAATCTGACACCTGCTCCTTGATGGGAGAAATGTAACAGTCCTGTAAGGCAGTTACATTTACATTTTAGTCACATAGTTAAATGTATTATCTTGTGTGTTAATGAATTCGGTTTAACACATTAAATAGTGGTGATTTAATTACAGAATTGGGGCATGGAGGGGGGAGTCACTAAAAGGTGCTATCTGGGAAAAGTGGTGCATTTGAGCTAAAACGTGTCCCCAAAACCCATGTACTGTCACGCATTTACAGATATATGTCACAGTTCCACCCGTGGTCACTCCTCCCTCTTGCTCTTCATAACCGTTCCTCATCCCTGGTCTACTAACCACCACCGTTCCTCATCTCTGGTCTACTAACCACCACCGTTCCTCATCTC